>BQNB010206998.1:0-10509 GCA_026074375.1 Tanacetum coccineum | reverse complement strand
ACGCAAATACGCGTTTAATTCAATCTTTAGTATCCAAGGGACTAGTTAGAAATTTACCTAAGCTTAAGTTCGATCAACAAAATCTATGACGCTTGTAAGATTGGAAAACAAGCTCACACAAGTCACAAAGCTACAAATATGGTCTCAACGACTAGATGTTTAGAATTTCTACATATGAATCTATTCGGTCTATCCGCCATACGAAGTTATGGAGGAAATCGTTACACGATTCGTCATCCAATCCTAATTACTTGATTTTGCATTAATTCTTGGAAATTTTTTGCATTTTTTCATCCATTGCTCTTTTTTCTACCTATAAAAATAAAAATAGAATCTTACATAAATGTAATGATTATGATCAATAAACAAGCATAATTGGCTGCGCGTTGCGGCGGGCCTTTTGTTTTCGCCAATCGATTATGTAAGAAGCGAGGGGCAATGCGGCCCGCCGGTGCGGCGACCTTATTTATTTTTTTTGTGATGAGTTTGTCTAAAGAAAAAAATAATGGTCGCACGTTGCGGTGGTGCTATTTTTCGTTTGTTTGTTGAATAATATCTTTTTAACGATATATTTTTTTATGCATGAACCGATAGATATTCGTTACGTATTTGATAAATAAAGTCCGTTATATAAAAAAATACGTAAATAGATAAAAGTTTAAGGTGGTTTTGGTAACGCTTCGCATATTTTAAGGGTATGTTTTGTATATTTATATTTTTTTTACTAAATTTATTTTTTTTACTTGGTATATATATATTTTGTTTACTAAATTCTTTTTTTTACTTGGGCCAGTGTACTTTGTTTTTTGTTGGGCCAAAAAGAATTTTTTTTTATACTTGGGCTGGTGTACCTTTTGTTGGGCCAAAATATTTGCGCCTGCGTCAAACGACGTCGTATTGCATCAGGAATGATATATATATATTAATGTGAGATAATGATATACAAAATGTGTACTTATTTGAAGAGGTATTGTATGCTTGCAATACGATTTACTCTTAAACGCATCCACAATGCATTTTTGACTTTTATTTTTATTTTTTTGCCATGTTATATATCGACTATCATATTATGCAGGGGGCCTAAGGGGGTTCTCGTGGTTCACGGGTACTTGATGAATGTTTGCCGCCTAGTGTAAAATTTCGTTAAAAGTCTCGATTTCTTAAAAATGACACCGGTTTTAAAATTTTGTGTCACATAAATACATGTCTTATTTCCTTTATGCTTATAAAAAATTTTTTCGCCTGATGATATAGAGTTTGAGTCGCCCCTAATATTTTCACAAAGCATACTCTAAATAGTGTGGGGATGGAATTTATTTTGCTTCATAATAATTCCTCAAATAACTAAGTAAGCTTAAGATTGCTCATAGTACGGGAGCCACCCGACCAAAAATCCTTTTCTGCCATTCAAATTTATGTGGACCTACTTGGTGTTAACTAAGGAGGACGAAATTTTTTTCATTTTTTTTTAACAATAAAATTAAAATTTCCTTAGAATCATTAAAAACATTACTTAAAAATAGGACATAAAATAAAAACGTAAACATACAAAATAAAAACCTAAACATTCATAAACTAAGCACCCTTGTGAAAAACCTTAACCAAGTTTCTCAATGTAATGTTAAGATAATAGGCTATGGTTAAGGGGAAAACACCAAAACATTATGAAGTATCTAGGGGTAGAAACGAGCCGAGCTGAGCCCGAGCCTACCAGAGCACGAGCTCGGCTCATTTATATTTCAGAAAGCTCGAGCTCCGGCTCATTTCGAGCCTTAAGAGTTGAGCTGGGGCTCAGCTCGTGTATGATATATAAAGCTAGAGCCCGGCTTAGGCTCGGGCTCGTCTCGTTTGTAATGCACTTATAAAAAATAAAGCTTCTCTTCTTAAACTTACTTATTCAAGCTCGTTTATATAAAGCTCGTTTATTTTTCCGAGCTCATTTACTAGAGCTCGTTTTGTGAGAATTCGTATTTTCAGGTAAATAATTGAATATATTTTATTCCTATTTTTTTATTGCCGTTAAGTAAATTTACTTTTACTTTTACCCGATTCGACCAATTTTGTGTTTCTAGCTAAGTTAAGTCGTATTTTAGACTTTTTTCTATCTACGTGTCTATCGTAGTTTGATATTTCAATTATTCACCTCTAAGTTTATTAAACTTTATTATTACCATTTTTATGTCTTTACTTCGTGTTTTTTGCCGACACCGCGTCAAATAAGTATTTTTTATACTTTGTAACGTTTTTAACTAAGTGTTTCAAGACAAAATAATGTAATATAGATTTTAACAAAATTTATATATGAAACATAAGCCCAAACCAAACACCCCCTTTTATTTTTCTTACTTCTCCTATAAAATCCTAAAACAAACACCCCCTTTTTAGATTTAACTAGACATTTGACCAAGTATATAAGGATTTGACCACTTCTTAAAAACACATAATACCTGTGAAAAAAAATTGGGTTTCTCTTTCTCTCCTTTCCTGTTCGAACGAACCAAAAGCCAAACCATCATCATCACCAAAAATCCAAGAAATACTTTCTATGTATCCCAAATCATCTATAAACTAAACCCCCATCATTCTTTTCAATTAAAAACAACTATGCATCAAGTTTTGAAAGTTCTTGATTTTTATTAAACTTTTGATTCTTAAGGTTTTAATTAAAATTAAGGGTACAAGGGTTTGATTAAAGTGATATTGAAGAGATTTGGTTCATAAAGTTTTTAAGGTTTAGCTTGTTTGGGCTTATTGATTTTCGGCTAGAACATAGAACCCACAAGGGTTTTGTGTTGATAAATTTCCTTGATCCTCTGTCTCTCCTTTTCCCTTTTCTTTTCTCTTTCTCCAACACTCATCCCTTTCCCTTTCCTGTTCGAACGACTAAACGACACCACACCGAGACCCGAACACAAGTCAACACTCACCTAAATCCCACAAACATCCAAAACCAACATCATCATCAATCACCTCCTATCAACACACCAAAAATCACAAGAAATACACTATTCTTCTGAATAAGTCCCTCACAACTCCCCAACTCATCTATAAACTATATAAAAACACTCCCAACCCCCCCAATCTTTCTTTTATCAAATTACAAACAAAAAACAACAACATATGCAATTAAGTTTTTGAAGGCGGAAAGTTCTTCGACTTTTACTACTCACAACTTATATCTTGAATACTTACCCCGGTTTTAGAAAAAATCTTAAATTATAAGGGTAGAGAACAAGCGTAGACAGCATGGGTTTTTTGATTAAGAGAGATATTCAAGAATTAGGTCATCACATAAAACAGTTAAGAGTACAATTTATAGATTTGAACACAAAAATTTATAATAATTAATAAAAAATACAACAACAAGTTTTCATTAAGGTTTACGAACAATTGTTATTTGTTCATGGGCTTAATTGTATAAAATATATTACTGAATTTTACCAGGCTAGAGCACCAAAAAAGTCCCATACTGTCGCCTACGCCCGCTCACCCCCACAAAGGGTTCTTGTGTCATAAATGTCCTTATCCTAAAGTAAGAACTCTAATTGTAAGTATTACGTAATATATAATACCAAAGTACTTATAAACAACTACTTTCTAATGGACAAAACCTACATACTATCCCAAGAATAAAATAATTATAGGTGCATGCTATTCGTGATTCAATTCAAAATTACACTATATTATGAGCACAAGAAAAAAGTCATAGGTTAAATGTAGGACATTATGCGTAGGGGGTGGGGGCGGGGGGGTGTTCCCCTTACTGGTTGAATTTTCATAATATTGGTAGTTTCCATATGTATTCGGATGGAGGAATTAAGGATCTCAGCCTTAATAATGGATGTAGGTTTTCGGTGATAATTGATAAAAAATCCCAGAGCATCAAAATGACGTATGATTTTATGCCCCTGGAAAGATCGCAGACCCTCCGACACCTAGTATGCAACACCATAACCCTTCCCTAAAGTCCCCTCTCCCCGCCCAACGCTTTGTTATAAGAACCCTCCTCAACCACCCCCCCGCCCCCGACCATTGGGACTCGCCCCGACAAGACCTCCCCGCTACCCCCCCCACACACTTCCTCCCATCTACCGGTCTGGACACTACCGGGGAAAGTGGGTCTTGTACGGGCAACGTTTGTACCATTCGGACTCTTCTAACTAGACCCAAACCGGAACAAAACAACAATCCATTAAAGACGCTTCACACCACCGACCCACCGGAGAAAAAGCATAAACCACCAAAAAAACCCCCCCCCCCCCCCCCCCCCCTCCCCCTCCTACCTGCCACCAACCCCCACCGCCCCCCCCCACCGGCACCCCACTCTCTTTGTGCCGGCGTCTCTCGATATCTACAGAAACACGATCTCTTTTCTCTTTCATATGACACTATCATTTTCCATCTTTACTCCCTTACTTTTCTTCTTATTTTTGTTTGACAGCTGTTCACACTCTTTGTCTCGTCTTCTCAATCTTCTGCTAACATTTCATTGTTCATCTTTCACATATGCTAATGTCTTCACTAATTGAATCCACTTACTGCCTTGATTTCTAAATACGTACTAACTGTCTTTCTCTTTAGTCTTTCTTCTTCTTCATCCTAATATTATACTACTATTCTATCCTCTCCATAGGGCCGAGGAAGATACGGAAAAGACCCGACCTAAAGGGTGAGTATTCCCTGCTAAATAATAAAAGGAACCAATTTATTCATCGTAACAGGTAATCGAAAAAAAAGAAAAAGAAACAAAACCCTAAATTACACACAAAAGACTACGCTCCTGCAAAAATCCCTCCCTACCCCCACAAACAATACCTGAGATAAATAAACCAAGCTTAGAACCCTCTTCCCCTACACGCACGGAGTCTAGAATCGTAGGGATCCGCTCTCTCCCACGATAAAGGTTAAAACGGAGTTTAAAATAAAAAAAAGAAAAAAAAAAAATAAAAAAAGATAAATTAAATTTCCATAATGCAGAGAGTATCAAGGTCCTCAATAACAAAATCACATTCGGAGACCAGAACAAGGTAACCTATACCCCCGAAGCATAGAGCCACTTTTTTCGGATCAATCAAACTCACTAAGATAGGACCCCAACCAAAACCCACACCCGTACAACTCCTTATATTTGTATCACACACATTATGTAAATGGCATAATTGGCATAACTCCAAAAAACAAATAATACTTTGTACAAAACACTTTGCTCTATAACAAAACCAAACCATTATTCAACTCCACACACCACCAACACCCAGCAAACCACCCACCCCCCGAAATCCCCCCCGCCTCTTCTCGCTACCAAAAAAACACTTAAAACACACCCAACATGCCCCACCGAACTACCCAACATCTCATCACACAAGCCATCCGCGTGTATATAAGATTCAAACCCGAAGCAATCCGCCCCAGAAAAATATCCACACCCAATTCCATACCACCTACTACCCACGCCCTAACCAACAACCATACAACCACCTAATAAAATACCCGCCACACCTTCCGATTAATAACTAAATAAGAAAAAATTTTATTCCAGCCACATTTTAGAAAGTTAACTAAATGTACGACAGAGATATTTTAGTTCCGCCGCAGAACCTAAGTTTCGAAGAAAACGAACCTTACTATTTTTAAGATGACAAATAGAGTTCACCGTAAAAAACCCTAACCTATGGAGTATCATATATCCTCGCAACTAAACAATTTTATAATTTAAAAAGGTTTATAAAATATAAAGGACTTTTATTTAATAGAAAATACAAACCACATCAATATAAATCTCATCTTTATAAATAAAAGAAAAAATTGAAATTAAATTTGACTTAATATAACAAATTAACCTTCACCCACCTCCGCTTCAGCACCCGCTCGCCAATAACCACCACTACATCAGGTAGCCCTACAACTTACAACGGGCAAAACAAAAAAACTAAAATCAACCTACAAAAACACAACTAAACCCAATATACAATCACCCTTACTCCCCAGACTTGTACCGCCAAAACCTCGCTAGAGAGGCAAGGTACAACGTGCCATTATAGCACACCCCACCTTAAAAATATTATAAAATAAATTAGTATAACCCAGCCCCCCCCCAACCCCCACACACCCCTCCCCCCACCCCTCTCGCCCCCACCCTCGCCAGCCCATACTGCCCCCGCCAACGACCCCCCCCGCCCCATCACACCGACCGATTCACAGAGCAGCATCCCACTCCCCCACCTCCCCCCCCCCGGTCCCCCCGCCGCCAAAGGCAACACACCCACCGCAATACCGGCACCAGCTATTCGTGGTCGGGTGGCCCTGGGACTCTTCGGTTTCTCGGTCGGTCCCCTCGTCCCGTATTTACACAACATTTTAAAAAACTTATAGCAAACCTCACTGGAAAAGGGTAAAGAAATCAAATAAAAACGTGCATTTAAAACACAACTTTTAAAACATTTATAAACGTTAAAACCCCTCCCCCCCCCTCGCGCCCCCCCCCCCCCGCTCTCCCCCCACCCCCCCCCCAACCCACCCCCCGGGTGCCGTAAAACTGATCGCCGTGGCCCGACCCACCCGGCACCCACCCCCCCCTACAGCAAGTAAAATCCAAAAAATACATCCTAGCATCCAATACCGGTTTTAATTTACTGATTTCATTCACTTACAAAAAAACTTTTCGAGAGCACTTACGGAGTAAGGGCCATAAAACTAAATCTTATTCGTTTATTATACTAGGGTGAGTTTACGGGAGTGCAAACCTACGCTACGACTCAATCGACTTACGTAGCTATTAACGTCCCCATAAACAAAATATATGTTTCTAAATTTTTACCCTTCACACAAGTTCTAATTTAGCCAGTATTACTAAGTTTTAACCTGAGGGACAACATCGATCGGTCCGAAACGTCGCTCATAATTTTCCTTTTTCAGCATATAATGAGGGGTAGCTTAAAACAAAAAAAAACAAAAAACCTCATAAAACACCACACCCTTCATCAAATCTTTAATTTTTTTCCTCAACTCCCCCAACGAACATTTAGCAATATCCCTAGAACAAAATATTATAAGCCTAATTCTCCACCAAATACTATAAATAAAAAAAACCACAAATTAATTATCAAAACATCAAGACCACAACCCACTAATCTCATATCTAAGAAGGAATCTTGTAAAGCACATATCTAGAACAAATGCAACAAGAAAAATAACTATTATCAAAGGAAAAAAAGAAAACGTCTAAAATAATATTTAAACATAAATACTTTAACCAAATTTAAGAAAAGGATCCCAAGGGAAATTTAAGATATCGCACCCAAAACCCTTAATGTTGTGGTTCTAATTTCTATTCCTAACTAGGCCTGAAAATTCAATAAGCCAAAGAGCCAAACCAAAACCAAACAAAAAAAAGCTAAAAAAACCTTAAAAACCATTAAAAGAACCAAATCTCCTTCAATATCAACGTTTAATCAAAACCCATGTTACCCCCTTAAATTTAAATAACCAAAAAAAAAAAAAAAAAAACAAAAAAAAAAAAAAAAAACCCTACCTAAGAAATCAAAAGTTTATTAAAAATAAATCAAGAAACTTTTCCAAAAACTTTAAATTGGCATAGTTGATTTATATTGGTTTTTTATAATTGAAAAGAAAGATGGGGGGTAAAACTAAACACGAATCAATAATGTCAACCACGCCCTACCAACTATTTCTATTCAATAGGATATATTAGTAAATAATGTATTTGGAGATGAAGAAGATGAAGTTTGGGAATATATACGGATATAAGGTTCATCAGACAGGAAAGGAGAGAAAGGGGAACCAATTTTTTTTTCACTCAGTTATTATGTTTATTTATAAAAAGAAGTGGTCAAAATCCTTATATACTACTTTGGTCAAATGTCTAAGTTAAAACCCTACAACGGGGGTGTGTTTTAAGGATTTATGGAAGTAGAAGTTTAGAAAATAGATAGGGGGGAGTTAATGGTTGGGCATAATGTATACCATACTAGAATTTTTGTTTAAAACTAAGATTATAAAGTTATTTTGTCTTGAAACACGTTATTTAACCACGTAACCCAGTATAAAAAAATAACTTAATTGGACGCGGTTTCACAAAAATCACACTCAAACAAAAACGCGAAGTAAAGGTACATAAAAAAATGTTAATAATAAAGAACAGTTTAATAAAACTTAGAGGTGAAGTAAATGAAAATATTCAAACTAACGATATCCACGAAGATAGAAGAATTCAAAAATAACGATTTAACCTTATCTTAGAAACCACAAAACTGGACGAATCGGGTAAAAGTAAAAGAAAATTTACTTAGCGGACAATAAAGAATCGAAATCAAAAAATAAATTCAAGTATTTACCCGAACCACCCTAAAATACGAATTATCCTCACACAAACCGACCCACAAGTGTGGTCTCATGTAACATCGGCCCCAACGAGTAACGGGCTTGGCCCATATGATTATGTCTTATTGTATCTGGCTTATTTTCCAGGGGCTTAGAAGCTTATTGTAATTCGGCTTTATAATATTCCGCGGGCTTTGTGGCTTAATATATTGGCTTAATATTTGGATTTTTGGCTTATCTGAAATTCGGCTTATATTTTGCGAGCTTATAGCTTATTATTTTTGGCTTTTAATGATAGCTTATAGCTTATTGGGTTCAGCTTATGTAAAAGGCTTATAGCTTATTGGTTTTCGGCTTATATTGTGGGCTTATGGTTGATAGGGCTTCAGCCCGTTCGATTCGGTTAAATGGGCTTAAGGCCTATTGTGTTTAAACTTGTAACTTGGACTCGTTTCGATATCGGGCTAAACTTCAAACTTTAAAAAGTTAATGGACTTGTTTTAGACAATCAGACTAATTTTAAACCTTTAATGGGCCGCGAGGCCCAATAGCAAATAGAAGGATAATGGATTTGTTTTAACAATCGGGCTAACTTTTAAAACCTTAATGGGGGATTAGAATCCTCTAAAGTTGAGTCAAACATGATACATCATGTTCACCAATCATAAATTAGTTAATTGTATAAAACTTTTTCTTTTAATAAAAATTATGGGCCCACTTATTTATTTTCACTCACAATAAACTTAACATGATCAATCATGTTTGACCATAACTTTAGAGGATCCTTTTCCCTTAATGGGCTATAAGGCTCAACGTCAAATAAATGGACTCTTGGACTCAAATTCGATTTAAAATGACAAGATTTGACTAAATAAAAAGGTAATGGGCTAACTTTGGGCTTTTGGGCCCGAGAGGGGAAAATATTACATTTAGAAAACGTTTTGAAATAAATACTTGTGTCGAACCAACTAGAAGACAAAAAGGTGACTTTTGTGAACAATAAACGTCAACATTAAACGATTTAATTCCGAATATAATACAACAAGAGGATTTCTTTATAATTATCCCGCGTAGCCCGATAAAAAGACGATATAATAATAAAAATATTATTTTTTTAAAATCTATTTCATTTAGAAGTATTTGTAATATACATATATAATGAGTATGTCTATATATGTACGTAAGTGTATCGTATCGACTTCGAGTTGTTTATTCGTTTATTTTGATCTTTGAACTATCGCGTATTTCTCATCTGATTTTCTTGGGCCGCTTGGTCAGTGGTTTTCGTTTCGTCATTTGGTTACTTTCTGAGTATTCGGTGTCGATGTCGCACTTAGGCCAAGTGCATTGAGTCGTCTTGCGTGACCACCACACAACCATGAATTTTGGACAAAGGTTTTGAAAACAAGGATGAAAGTTACGTAATAAGGATACTAATTTGAAATGGATAAGGATTTCGTGTGAGTAAATGACGAACGCTTGTACAATAAGATAACTTTGTACATATATTTATGAGGTAAAAATTTATGTTAGGTCGTGGTCGGGTACCGTTGTGCGTTGTAGAGGTTATTTGGTGCTTTGAGTGAGATAGTTTGATTCATTGCTTGAGATCATTTGTGCGTTGCTTATTGTGATTGTGCGGTTGCTATCTATTGCTATTGAGGTGAGTTCTCGTAGCCCTACTTTTTACAGTTTTTTCATTGGGGGAAAATGATACTTAAATGTGGATTTGAACTACTTTGTGATATGTGCAAAACAAGGTTTTGTTTTCTTTTGGGACAATTAATGTGCTTATGACTGCTATGTGAATATTATGTGATGTTTCGTATGCTGTGAGAATTCTTTCTGTGTGGTTCGTCACCCTAATCGCTCCAGCTGGTAGGCCTTAGGTATGGTATGTCATCGGGGTTGCGACTCTAAGAGCGTTCATATGTTCATTAAGCACTCCACTAAACTTAATCTCCAACACACCATCTCCTACACCAAGTGCCTTATCATAAACAAGCACAAACGTCTCGTCGTCTTTGTCCACCACAGCTTCGCTAGGAACCACTTTCTGCATTTTTCAAAAAGAACCAAGTCTAATAAGTCCCAGGAAACTGAAACAACTAACTAAACTAACTAACTGATTACATGGTTATTAGAGTCAGTGTAATAGGATTCTTTTAT
>BQNB010206997.1:0-10509 GCA_026074375.1 Tanacetum coccineum | reverse complement strand
GGCTTGTTGAACCTCTCACATCCTCAAGCAACATTAAACAAGTAGAGTCTTCTAATACTTCAGATTCTAACACACCTGTGTTGTCTTTTACAAGAGTGAAGTGTTCTACTAGTATTTACGGATCAAAGCCTCCAGGCAATAAAAAGAATGATAGGATCTCGTAAACACCAAGTAATAACAAGAAGAATAAAGTAGAAGCCCAACCTAGGAAAGTCAATAACATGAATCGTGTTGTTAAACCTGTTTGTGATGTTGATGTTAAGCAGTCTCTGTCTAATGCGATATTCTAAAATTCTCTGTGCTAGTTATTAAATCAATGTTGTTGGTGTTCATGATATATGTTCTTGATTCTTGTGCAAACGTGGAATACGTACAAAATCGGCTAAGAAACATAGAAAACAAAATGTTTGGAAACCTACGGGTCATGTATTTACTGAAGTAGGATTTAAGTAGGAAACCAACAGGCATAACTTTTACTATAGTTGGTAATTTGTGCCCTTTAACTAGGTTCACCTCAACTAACATAGTACCTCCTAAGCAAACCACTTCCCACTCAGATGAAATACAAAAACCAGAGATAAAAGTCTATAGCAGGAAACCCAACAATGTTAAAAACATAGGTTTGAGTAAAATAGCTAAGATTGTAGAATCTAAGAATGCTAACCACTCGGAACTCAATCAAACTTGGGGATCCAATGCTATAGATATTCCATCGTCTTCTTCTCTTGTTATGGACAGGTTGTCCAGATTGTACTCTGGTATCTAGACTCTGGATGTTCGAAACACATGACAGGGAATCGCTCTCAGCTCATGAACTTTGTTAGTAAATTTCTGGGTACTGTTAGATTCAGGAACGACCAGATTGCAAGGATTATGGGATATGGTGACTATCAGCTGGGAAATGTTGTTATCTCAAGGGTATACTATGTTGAGGGGCTTGGACATAACTTGTTTTCTGTTGGACAATTTTGTGATGCGGATCTTGAAGTTGCATTTTGGAAAAACACTTGCTTTATTCGCAATTTAGAAGGTGTTGATCTACTTTTAGGGTCCCGTGACACAAATTTGTACACAATTTCTCTTGATGACATGCTTAAATCACATCCGATCTGTCTTCTATCCAAAGCGTCAAAGACTAAGAGCTGGTTATGACACCGTTGATTATATCATCTCAACTTCGGTACCTTGAACAAGCTAGCTAAAGACGATCTTGCACGAGGAATTCCTAGACTTAAATTTCAAAAAGATCATTTATGTTCAGCATGTGCATTAGGGAAAAGCAAGAAATCCTCTCATCAACCCAAAGCTAAAGACACTAATCAAGAGAAACTATATCTTTTACATATGGATTTGAGTGGCCCGATGTGTGTGGCTAGTATTAACGGAAAAAGGTATATCTTAGTGATAGTCGATGATTACTCAAGATTTAAGTGGGTTAGATTTTTTAAGACAAAAGATGAAGCTCGCACTAAAAACATTCAAGTTCGTTTAAAATCCACAGTCCGAAATGTTCGAACAGATAATGGAACCGAATTTGTCAATCAGACACTTCGGGAATGGTATGAAAATGTTGGCATCACACATCAAACTTCTGTAGCTCGCACTCCTCAGCAGAAACGGTTTCGTTGAAAGGCGAAATCGGACTCTTGTTGAAGCTAATCGTACAATGCTGATATTTTCTAAAGCTCCATTATTTCTCTGGGTCAAAGCTATCAATACTGCTTGTTATACCCAAAACCGTTCTTTAATCCGTCATCGATACAACAAAACTCCATATGAGCTTATGCAAGACAAGAAACCAGACTTATCATTCTTTCATGTCTTTGGTACTGTGTTATCCTACCAATGACATAAAAGATTGGGTATTTGATGAAAAGAGACTTGGATTTTGTTGGTTAGCGGCCGACAAAGAAAACCGTTCAGAATTAACAACCGAAGGACCGGATAATTACTAAACAATACATGTGTACGTTCGATTGAGGCTAACAGCAATGGTTTCTGACAATTCGATAGGACGGGCTTCATTATATGAATTCTTACCCCCTGTACAGGACTCGTACAAACCCTATTTCTCAACCAATCTTGTATTCCACCATACGAAGATTGACTGGGATCGTTTGTTCCAACCAATGTTCGATGAGTTCTTTAACCCTCCAACAATTGTTGTATCTCCAGTTCAAGAAGTTGCCACTCCAAGAGCTGAAGTATTAGCTGATTCTCCTGTGTCTACTTCAATTGACCAGGATGCTCCATCAACAAGTATTCCAACATCACAAGAACATTCTCAATCATTTTTCTCAAGGTTTTGAAGAATCACCAAAAACACCAACATTTCATGCTGATCCTCTTAATGAATCTTCAAATGAAGACTCGACTTCTCAAGGATCATCATCTAATGTGATACCACTCCACACTCCATTTGAACACCTTGGTAGATGGACTAAGGATCATCCTATAGCAAATGTGATCGGTGATCCTTTGCGCTTTGTATCTACCAGGAAACAACTTAACACCGATGCCATGTGGTGTTATTTTGATGCCTTCCTAACTTCAGTAGAATCGAAGAACTTCAAACAAGCAATGACCGAACCATCATGGATCGATGCAATGCACGAAGAAATTCATAAATTTGAAAGACTTGAAGTTTGGGAATTGGTGCCGTGTCCAAACAACGTGTTCTTGATCAAACTTAAATGGATTTATAAGGTCAAAACAGATGAATCTGGCAGGGTACTAAAGAATAAGGCTCGACTAGTTGCTCAAGGATTCAGACAAGAAAAGGGTATCGATTTTGAGGAATCATTTGCACCAGTTGCTAGAATAGAGGCCATTCGTATCTTCGTTGCTTATGCCACTCATAAAAATACGATGATCTACCAAATGGACGTCAAAACGGCTTTCTTAAATGGCGAGCTTAAAGAAGAGGTCTATGTTTCACAACCAGAAGGATTTGTTGACCAGGATAACCCATCACATGTGTACAAGCTCAAAAAGGCTCTTTACGGTCTCAAACAAGCACCACGTGCATGGTATGATATGCTGTCAAGCTTCCTTATTTCTCCACAATTCTCGAAAGGTGCAGTTGATCCAACACTCTTCACATGGCATACTAGAAACGACATATTACTGGTACAAATTTATGTTGACGATATAATATTTGCATCAACTAATACTGCCATGTGTGATGAGTTTGCTAAACAGATGACCAATAAGTTCAAGATGTAGTGATGGGGCAAATGTCATTCTTTTTAGGATTACAAATTTCTCAAAGTCCCAGAGGCATCTTCATAAACCAATCTAAATATGCCTTCTGAAATCTTAAAAATATGGTTTAATACTACTGATTCTGTTGACACACTCATGATTGAAAAAAAAGAAACTGGATGAAGATCTACATGGGAAACCAGTTAATGCTACACTTTACTGTGGCATGATTGGATCCTTAATGTATCTTACAGCTAGTAGACCTGACCATAACTATGTTGTCTACTTATGTGCCTGGTATTAGGCTAAGCCTACCGAAAAGCATTTACATGCTGTGAAACGGATCTTTCGATACCCTAATGGAACCATTAACATGGTTCTTTGGTACTCAAAGGATACCAATATGTCACTCACAGCTTATTCAGATGTCGATCACACGGGGTGTCAGGACACAAGACGTAGTACATCAGGAAGCGCTCAGTTCTTAGGTGATAAACTTGTTAGCTGGTCTTCCAAGAAGCAAAAGAGCACTTCCATATCGAGTACAGAGGCTGAATATATTACCTTATCTGGGTGTTGCTCACAAATCCTTTGGATGCGTTCACAACTAACAGATTATGGTTTTCAATTCAATAAGATTCCTCTGTACTGCGATAACAAGATTACGATTGCTTTATGTTGCAACAACATTCAACACTCTAGAGCAAAGCACATTGATATTCTCTACCATTTCATAAAGGAACAAGTGGAGAATGAAATCGTGGAACTATACTTTGTCCGGACTGAATACTAACTGGCTAACATCTTTACAAAACCTTTGCCTCGAGAGAGATTTAACTTCTTGATTGATAAGCTAGGTATGCGAAGCATGTCTTCGGAAACGTTGAAACGTCTGGCAGAGGAAATGGACAAGTGATGGTGGTAACTCATATCCTGTATCATATGTATATATGAAAACATAAAAAAAAAGATTTTCCTTTATAAAATTTTACAAAAACAAAAGAAAAAATCAGAAAATTAGAAAAATATAAAAATATGTATTTATGGCATGTCTTCTGAAAATCGATAACATTTACAACCTTAGAAATGTCATTCAATAATGATACGAGGCTGTAAATGAAGTTCGAGCAGAAGTTCAAAAAGCTTTCAAAACATGCCAAAATGGCTTGCTATTGTTTCATATAGTGACCCGGTCTTCATCTTCAAGGCAAGTATGTCGTCAAAAAGACAACTTGACCTTACAACGGGAATTAATTTTTCTCGAGAATGAATTACTTTATATTCATTCAAAGGCTTGTTATTATTTTGCATCATAACCCGTGCTTCTTATAATCAGTAAGTGTACGTGTCAGTGCGCTTATGTGTCAAAATAAGAGAAATCTTATTTTAGTGGGTGTTGCTTTTCAAAATTTACAATAATCATCTTTCAGATTTAACAAATCATCGTTTTTCTAAGACAATTTTGATCCATCAAATAACGACTACAACTCTTTCAATAGAAAACAGGTCATTATTTGAGAGGGAGAAACTGTCAAAATCATCTTTTTCATAATTAATAACGTGTCAAACGGAAAATGTTTTAAAGGTGTCGGGTGAATAATGAAAGAGGAGTTGATAAATGTCAACTTAATTGGGCTTTAGTTGCAATATGTTTAATCTTATAAGGGTTTTAATGCAATATGTGAATCTTTTTCCTTGTTGACTAAACCTTAGGGGCTAGTTTTGCAATTTGGTAAACTTAGTTAAGCCTTAGGAATAGTTTAATGAAAAATCTAAGTATTATTAAACCCTAGGGGGCAATTCTGTCAAAAACCCAAAAAGGTTTTTAAACAAAAACCCCCTTGCCCGCTCCTTGTACCACTACGAACACAAACACTTCACAAAACCTTCAATCCTCCATTGATAACCTTTAAAACCTCAATAACTTGCTCAATCTTCAGTCTAAGCTTAAGGTACACGCGTTTGACTATTTCAATACCCATATATGTGACCAAACCGTGGATTACAACTCGAAAAACCCTAATTTTAACCTAAATTGAGACATCTTAAAAAGTGGATGAAAAGTGAAATTGAAAGAATGGTTTTTGTCACTTAGGGGTCTAGTTGTTGTACCCATACCAGTTTTTAATAGGGATGACTCGTTCTTAAGTTTTGTTCAATTCTTGGTGTCAAAAATAATTGAAAACGAGTAAAAACTTGAAAAAGTTTATGGGTTTGGGTTTAAGAAGTGTTATAATGAGTGATTAAGTGCATTGGTGTGTTAAATAACTTGCTTGTGTGAAAATCTTGAGAGTTGTGAGTTTTTCGAGTCATTGTGGCTCGAACTTGACTTATGTCAAGAATTTTCTGGTTAATTTGTGATTGAAAGTTGTTTGAATGATAAAATGATGCTATATGGTCATATTTGAGTGTGATTAGATGCTTAAAGGGGTGTGAAAATGGTTAAATAAAAATTGCATAGGCGATCTATACGTATGTATTGTAAAACATGCGATCAATACACATGTCAAGTGGTCAGGCGATCAATACGTAAATAACTATACAGGCGATCTATACAATCTTGATTACTCAGGCGATCAATACGTTTTTGTATAGGCGATCTATATATGTTTAAATACAACAGGCGATCTATACATGTTTAAATAACACAGGCAATCAATACATGTTCAATTAACACAGGCGATCAATACATGGTTAATTAAAACAGGCGATCAATATATGTTAAACTAGAATAGGCGATCAATACACGAATAATGAGGCTATCTATACTTGATTTTTTCTATTCGAATTAATCTAGTAATCTTGGTAATTCAACCTCATAACCTGATCTAAGTGTAATTTATCCTTATCTTGTCATTTAATGATTAGGTTAGGTGTAATTTTCCTTAGAAATCCTAAGTGTTTGCCTTGATTCTACTAGTTTTCCTATGTGATTTGTTATATGTCTTGTGTGTATCCTAGTTTCATGTGTATCAGTCCGTTGCATTGTGTGCCCTTGTATCAAAGTGTTGCCTAGTATTTGTTTGCCTATCTCTTGTTGTAAACCCTATTTTTGCATCAATAATCTTGATAGACCTAGAATGTCTATCAGTGTTATATATATTTGTTTGTGTATAAACTGTATATGACAACTCTTAGCAGAATCATGACTTCCATCACTGCTCAACAAAACAAGCTTGACCTTGAACTTGTTCCCAAAGAGAATCGACTAAGATTTGTAGTTATCTTGTAAAGGACTCCTTGGTGTATAAAAGGAGATCCTAGGTTATGGTTTTAGATATCAGTTTTCCATAGAATTCATAGCTTTAAGGTTGTAAACCCTATCACTTAATTAGAGTGATCGTATTAATATATTGAAGTTTATTATGTTAGTTATATCTTTCTGTATGTCAAACATATTGTCGGTACCTTATTATATCATTTCACTTCCATACAAATAGGTATGAATCAATGATAAGAAACCATAAAAAAAAGAGATAGAAGAATGAAAGAATTTTTGAGAGAGAAACTAAAGAGAGAAGGTAGAGAAGAAAAAAGGATGGTTGATTACCTTGTGAAAAATACAAATGAGACTAACTAACCAACACCCTCTCCAAGAGTGGAGAGGGGTATTTATAGTTTCTTACTACCCTATGGTGATGCCTAGGTGTAGGGTTGTTGGGACGGCTTGGGTTTTAGGCTTTAGCCCGCAACGTATACAATATTAGATTAAATCACTAGCCCAAATCCCTTTCTAGCCAATTACAACCACTAATAAATAAAGACCGAGTTTCCTTGTTCGACTTAATATTTTGAGGCTAACCATCTCCCCCAAAGCGAGGTCTTTGAATCTTACTTCCTTGGGCTTATTAAGATTGCTTTGTCGTTTAGTTCTTGAGTCTTTGTTTTGGTCTTTATCTTGTTGTTGGCTTGTTCCTTCATGCTTTGTGATATTTGATCTTGAGCCTTTGTCATTGTCTTTTGACTTTGTCTTTTGTTCCAAGATCGTTAAATCTTCATCCTTGTTTTTCTTTAACATCTTTGCCACCTTGCGATCTTGAGTCTTGACCAACATGCTCATACTTTGCATCATCTTGAAAGCTTTCTAATAATCTCCCCCGAAGCTTGATTTCTGAGGAGTTATCGTTAATATCAGAGTTTGCGGAAGTCTTTATCTTTAATTCTTGAGCTTTCATGATTCTTGAATCTTGATGCTTATAGAAAGTCCTTGTAGAGTGAGCATGAGCATGTGGTAATGAATCCGACTTCAGCTGGAATGAGGCATCACCATCTCCATCTTTATGTATCCTGAAATAAAACAGTTAGCAATAAAGCGGGTGGACGAATATGGCTTTGTCATTCGTCCGGATTTGGTTAGATTAACCTCCGGTTCCGTAGGACCGTTTTACAGTATAAATACTGTACCTGTGATCAGGTAGATTCAAAGAATCTCCTTGACAGGGTTTCCAGCTCAAAGCGTAGGGTCTTCTAACACAGATGTATTAGATTTACCATGCTTGCTAGTTCGCTCATTACAGGAAACGTCTACAAAGCAGACAAACACCTCGGTAAGAGTCGAAATCAGATGGTTACTTTCTTTCTGATTATTTGTCAATCTTTTAATGGTCCTTTATCGATAATCCAAGTGACACAAGCTGATTCATGTAGAATCTCGAAGTACCTACCGGCAAGTGCTGTTTGATGATGACACTGGAAGGATTTCCATTCGTCATTATGAATACTAAAGAGTATCACTCTGAATGTTCTGGCAAAATCACAAGGATAATGCGTAGGACTCTTGTTAACAGCTTGTGAACTTAATGATGTTCAACAAGTGTTTGTCATGGAATGTGTCCTAATGAGATTTATTTGATGATCTCTTGGCTCTAGACTCGATTAGTGCGTTTTTAGTTTTAGTAATCGGAGGCTGGAGCAGACTGCCACCTATTTATATTAACTACTCGAGTGAGAAAGTCAATAGAAGTCGTGTGTATCTCCGTGACAAATGAGACAAGTTTCTTTTGAGAGAAACCCGAATGGCTGGGAAGGGTTGTGCATTGCATCACTGGGTCCATGATGTCGTCTTCAATGTCAGCAATCAACATTCTGATTCTGACAGCATATGTATTGACCCGGTTTCTGCCTAAGTTGTGTGGAGGGCTTCTTTCTTTACACCCTTTATCCATACATTTCTTTTTAATTCTTCAACCCCTTCAATGCTTACCAAGACGTCATTACTAACACCTTGTTGTGATTGTTCCAGTGTTAGCTCAATCTTAGTCGGCATTCTTCCCTTATACACATTCATCTCCAATCATACCTAAGGACTGCTATTTCTAACTATGGAGTGTCCTTGGGTAGATCCCTCCGGTTCTGGTTGGATCATAGGATAAATACCTAACCTTACCACCTTATGACTTCAGAATCGTCGTGAAATAAGATGTTGTAGGGTATGAGATCGTAACCATAAAACCTTTTCCGGATAGCACTTTGAGTCTTTTAGATCACATTTTAATTACATTTCTCCCCTTATTTTAAATTCTAAGTCACTTAGTTTTTGAAATACTGTGTGATTAAAATTTGTCTTGAAAAGCTATGGGAAAAACGTTTACTTAGCATGAATTATATGGAACATTATCTTGCTCCCCCTCAATTTTACATATGTTTGACACCAAAAACAATGATACCAATTTGTAAAATCGATATAAAATTGAGGTTGAACACTTAGTCATCTTATAACTATCATTCTATTGAATTGTCATTATTATCTGGTTGTTATTAAGAGACTTTTTGGGAATGGTTTGAATACATAAGAATGGTCGTGAGATGATGTATCCAAACTCATTAAATGTTGTTTTTCGAAAAACTCCCCCTTGAAAGATGGAGTGTTGAACACACAATTTTGAAAGATTATGAATTGTCAGTGAGAAATTCTTGAAAAATTGTGTTCAACAGTTTGAAAAACATTATGTTATAGCACCTCTTCCAACTCTAAGGGTAAGCGCACTTATGCGTACACTATCCTTTTTCGTGAGCTTAAAACTTTGAATGTCTTGTAAGAACAGCTCAAGACCGAGAAAAGTTGAATTTCTCGTTGTTAGGATAAGTTATCTTTATAGATAAGCTTTCCTTTATTTGAAGTCCGGGTTACGTACTGATATTTGTACATAAGCCATTAAGAAAAATTAGAAATGACATGTTTTAAAAGCATTTGAAACTCCTGTTCGAACTTCATTTACATGCCCGTGTCGATATTAATCAACATTTCTAGAGACATGTCGAGAAGAATATTTTTTGAAACATTTTCTGATTTTTTGATTTTGTATTTTCTTTTTGAAATTTTATATTTTTGTATTTTTCTTTTTGAATTTTTTTATTTTTGTATTTTTCTTTTTTCAAAAATATGTACATGTTGATGTTTGATGAGGTATCAAGCAGATTCTTTTGTCAGAACCTCCAGTTCTGCTGGAGTCAAACATCTCATACCAATTCATCTGACTAGATACTGAAACCTTTCTTCGGGAAGGGCTTTGGTAAACATGTCAGCCAATTGGTATTCAGTTCGGACAAAGTATAATTCAATTGTTGATCCTAATCCTAGATCGATTCTTTACCTTGTAAAGAGTATGTTACCTTGGATAAATCCAAAATAACAATGGTTGATATTTTGTTTGTATATCAAAGTGTATGCGGAATCTACACTTCAATACTCTAGAAGTATTAATCAATGGAACAGTACCAAACAACGAACAATGAATAAATAACAAAACTGCTTCAATAATATTAAATCAATAATATGAGTACTCTTGCTTAGTACTGGGGTTACAACCTTAAAGCTATACGTTCTTTCTCTAAGATGTATATCTCTCTCTTAAGTATATCTAAAACCTTAACCTAGGATCTCCTTTTATACACCACAAGGAGTCCTTTACAAGATAACTACCGAACTTTTAGGGTCAAATACAATTATAATCATATACGAATCTTCCTAAAATATAAAAGATATACATTCCATATTTATCTCTTTGCATCCTTATCTCCAAGTCAGCAGCATTAACCATCAGCAGTATTAACTTTTCTTCTAGCGGTATTAACTAACACTGACAGTACTAGACTCAGAAAATGTAGCATCACCAAAATATGAAGCATCCTTCCAAATTGGCATTACAATGCAATCCTGATCTTGTTGAGAAGATGTACTAGACTCAGAAACTCCTTGTATACCTGCAAAGTCATTAGAAAAAGTTCCTGCAACCACTGGTACATGTGAAGTTTGAATAACTCCTTAGATCATTGTAAGCTCAGGTTGTTTAGACCTTATCTAGC
>BQNB010206996.1:0-10510 GCA_026074375.1 Tanacetum coccineum | reverse complement strand
TTACTAATATACACATTTGTCGACAAACTAGCCTAAAATTCGCATAAAATGTGGCCCAAAGTAAAAAAAAAAACTAGCCTAAAATTCGCATAAAATTCACATAAAAACTAGCCTAAAATTCGCAACTAGCCTAAAATTCGCATAAAATGTGGCCCAAAATGTGGCCCAAAGTAAAAAAAAAAACTAGCCCAAAATTAGCCTGAAATCTGGCCCAAAGTAAAAAAAAATACAAAACGGTCCCTCAACTTTTAACTATTTACGATTTTCTTACACAAAAAATCCCGTAAAAAAATTAACAAAAAAAAACACGTCAAGTTTTTATTGTTCACAACTTTTTTACATTCATCGGCCCAAATAAAAAGATATCGAACCGTCCCAAAAAAAGAAAATATTCGAGAAAAAATTAACCCGTCCCAAAGCAATTTTTTTTTCCCGAATCGTAAAAAAAAGAGAAATATCCGGGAAAAAATTAGCCAAAAAAAACAACCCAAAAATAGCCTAAAATCTGGCCCAAAGTAAAAAAAAAATACAAAACGGACCCTCACCTTTTAACTATTTACGATTTTCTTACACAAAAATTCCCGTAAAAAAATTTACAAAACCGTCCCAAAAAAAAGAAAATATCCGGGAAAAAATTAGTCCGTCCCAACGCAATTTTTTTTTCCCCGAATCATACAAAAAAAGAAAATATTAAAAATTAGCCCTGCCATAACGCATCGCCAAAAACAAAACCTCCGAAACGTAAAAAAAAATTATTTGGGAAAAAATTAGCCCCGCCGCAACGCGGGGGTTCTTTTGCTTGTTTCTAACATTATATACATACCATTTTTCAAACAAATGTTTCTTTATATCTTTGTGAGAGAAAATAGCAAAAACAGTCCTTCGGGTTAACTTGCATTTCAGAAACAGTCCTATGTAAATTTCGAAATTCATCCATATCGCTAAATGCAATTCCAGTTAACTTGCCTCTCATAGACGGTTCTTAATGAATTATAGAATCCATCCATGTCGTCAAATGAGATCGCAACAACATTCCTTATGTTAAACATGTGATTATTTGTGTAATGAAAATTTACACAAATAGTCCTTTTACTTATCTACTGATTTCGGTAACGGTCCTCGAGTTATATTTAATTATTGTTTGTGTTACCAAATATTACATAAATAGTTCATGTTAGTATTAGATGGCTAGGTTATTCGACCCAAACCTAATTGTGGGTTTTGGTTCATTATATTTAGGGTTTGCATTGCTTGTTTATTAAACTATGTATTTAGTATAAATACATAGTCAATCTTCATTATGTAATCACAACAACACAATCAATAATATTATTATCTTTGTTATCTTACATAATATTAGAGCGGATCTGATCATCAGACCTAGATAACTACATTGAACTGCCTCCCCTAAACCACTCAGTCAAACCCTAAAACACCTAAAACCAAATCTGCAGTCATTTTTTTCCTTCCAAACCAATCGTTCTTAATTTCTCTTTTACTTTGCCACCAATTATGTCCAGAAACATCCAAAAGAGTTGCTCTCTATTATCAAGTGTTCATTTGCTTACGTCACATTCCACAAAAACATAAATATTTGAGTTAACTATATTTTTGGTCCATGTGGTTTGTCGAGTGTAACAGTTTTTGTCCAATAGTTTAAAATGTAACGGATCTCGTCTATTTTTGGTAAAACATAACACTTTTGATCCAATTTTGGTCCTTGTGGTTTGTCAGGTATAACGGGTTTAGTCCAAAAATAGACCAAAAGTGTTACGGGTCGACCAAAAATGGACGAGATCCGTTACGTTTTAAACTATTAGACTAAAACCGTTATATCCGACAAACCACAAAGATCAAAAATGTAGTTAACTCTAAATATTTATCTAGTATAACTTTCCCGCTATATGTACATCATCAACCAAAGTTAATTAAATATCAAGGTTTCAGAATCATGCATCTGACATGGCCAATGAGAGCTCGGGTTCGTCCGGCTGGTTTGTGGGTTGTTTGTGGTTTGTGGGTTAGTTTTCTTTGAAGTGGGATTTTTTTTGGGATCAAATCTATAGTTAGTTTTATGTTAACAAATAAATAAATAAAATATGTTTTTTTTTCAGGTGGAGAATACATTGGTTTATTCTTCGGTAGGATACTTTGGTTTATCATGGTCCGGGATACTTTGGTTTTCGCTTTATTGTTTTTATTTATTTAGCATTTTATTTTCGTATTCCATTCATAAACATTAAACTCTAGCCGTCAAAACACACAAAATATGTTGAGTTGCATTCGATCAACCATTTTTTTCTTCCTCATCTAATTGTTTTCGTTGTTGAAGATCATTGTCGTTGACAACAAATGTTGACCACCAAATTGCTGCTCCCTCCTAAAGGCAAAGTAAGCCATGACGTAAAAAAATGTCATAAAAAATGAAGGAAACCGCGAAGCAATATACGTTTCAAATACAATCTCCATGAAAACGATCAATGAAGAAGAGAAGAAAGAAAGAAGAAGAGAAAAATAAGACAATTTAAACATTCTATCCAGTTTGTCCGTCCGAAAGACCCTCGTTCAAACACCGATGGAGTGTTAGACGAGTCATTAGCTCAAGCCTGATTGTGGGCTTGTGGTCCATTAGGTTTAGGGTTTAGGTTGCTTATTATCAAAGCTATGTATTTAGTATAAATACATATGTTATCTCATATGTAATGCATTCAATCAATGATACTCTTTTGGTATTTTACATGGTATCAGAGATTTAGGTTCAACCCACCACAAAATAGTTGTCCTTCGGTCATCGGCTACTGGTCGATGATTCGGAGGGATCCCAACCTATTTACTTTCTTTCGCTTTTAATTTCGTGTTTTAGTAATTTTTTTATCCAATCCAAATAAAAAACCCTAGAAAATCAAAACCTATAGTCGTCATAACACTTCTCATATATGTTGATTTAGCCATCAATAAACAAAATATGTGTCATCAACATTACTCGTTGTTTTACCGCCGGAGATTATTGTCGTTTTTCGCAAATAGTTGGTCGTAAAATTGTTGCTCCTACCTAAAGGCAAAGTAAGCCATGACGTAAAAAAAGTCACGCAAAGGAGGAAGCTGCAAGCGAGAAAATAAGAAACGGTTTTCAACATATGTCCCAGTTTGTCCGTTCGAAAGTCTTCCGTTCAAACTGCGAAGGAGTATTAGATGACTAGATTATTTGACCCAAACCTAATTGTGGGTTTGGGTTCATTATGTTTAAGGTTTGCATTGCTTGTTTATTAAGCTATGTATTTAGTATAAATACATAGTCAATCTTCATTATGTAATCACAACAACACAATCAATAATATTATCTTTGTTATCTTATCGTTAATTACATCACTTTACAAAAAACGTTCATAATTTTAAGATTTAACAAAAAAATATATGTCGGGTAAAAAAGTTAACAAGTACCAGTAATTATGTATAGATTAATTGAAATTCAAGAAAACAAATATTTATTGTTGGCGATTTTTTCTCTCATTATAACGCGTAGGCAAGTCCGACTCGTTTGATTACATGCCGTGATATTTGCAGAATTTTAGGCCGAAAAGAAATACCATATGTGAGAAGTCTTCATCGTTGATAGATATATATAGTACTACATACTTCTTTCTTGTACCATCATTCTTGTCTCTTGACATTATTTTACTAGTTCTCCGTCAGAAATTTAATCATGTATGTCAATGAAGATGAATCTCATAATCAAAGCAATTACGATCATTGATAAGTTGGTGTCGATTGAACATGAGTATATTGATGGTAAATCAAAGGGTTTGCGTCCAAATGGTATTCTATATTGTGTGAGAAACTCTTAATCATGGTTGTGGAGTTGTAGGTTTAAGTCCTGCTTAGAACATGTGAGATATTTTATAGTGTAAATATTATGAGATAGTTAAAAATTAGATTTAAGTTCATTTGGATATCAAACTTAGCTTGGATATCGGAGGACTCATCTCCACCCTCCATCTCCATATCATCCGACAAAGGAGATTAAATCCCCAATTTACACTGCAAGGGTATCTTGGTCATTTCAGTCCAGTATATAAATATTTTTTTTCTTTAACAAACACTCATTCAACACACACACACATACACAAAGCATGTTTTTTTCTCTCTCTACCAACAACAGATCAATCACCAAGAACAAATTCATTAGATTTAATCCTAACATCTAATCATCACGAGCATCAATATGAGCATCACGAACACCTATTCGATCGATTATCTCTTTCTTCAGTTGATTAACATCAAGTTAGATTTATCAGATCTGTTCTTATTTTAGCTTATTTAATGTGAATAAGCTAATTTATCATCATGCGAATTTATAAGCTTATTATTCAGCTTATTTTGATCGAATATCTTAATTATTTGTTATTAGTGATAAGCTAATTTATTTAGGTCTTTTATATGAATAAGTTTATGTATTATCATCATTTGAATTTATGTTGGTGAATTGAGGTTATAATTTTTTTTTAAATTGGACTATTAATATTAGTGGGACTTTACAGTTCTTTTTAAAGGGCTATTACAAAATATTTGAATGGCTTTTACAAAAATCTGGTGTGAAATTAAAAAATGTGTTTTATTCACTTTATACATGAATTGAGGTTAAAGTATTTTTTATATTGGGCTATTAATATTAGTGAGACGTTACAGTTTTTTTAAATGAGGTTGTTACAGTTTTTTTAATTGGGCTATTAAATCACATTGATTAACATAAGTTGTTACAATTTGGGTGAAAGCTAGAGATACGCAAGATAGTATTTTCAAAAGACTTAAATACGTAACTAACTAATTATATTACCAGTATCCTCAAAATGCTTTCAAATTTTGATCGATATATAGGTTACCAGGTTTACCTCTTCAAAAATTTGCATGAAAGGTCCATGTGGCTTGAGTTGACTTTCACTTTTAGTCCGTTGACTTTTTTTCACTTTAGAAAAAATTTTTCCACTTAAATTTTTCTTTCAATTAATTTTTTTTTTACTTTTTTTTCTTAATTTTTTTTTCACTTTTACAACATTTTTTTCAACCACTTCTATGACTACTTAATTTTTTTAAAGTTGTGTAAAGTAAAAGTATAATAAGTATAAAAAAATTAGTGTTAAATATTTTCTTTTAAAGTTGCGTAAAAAAGACACTCATATTTTTGACACTAATATTTTTTCAACTTTAAATAAAAAAAAAATTTACGCAACTTTAAAGAAGTTGTAAAATTTGACACTAATTTTTTACGCAACTTTAAAAAAAATTGACACTAATTTTTTACGCAACTTGAAAAAAAATAAAAATTTGACAATAATTTTTTTTCAACTTATTATACTTTTATTTTACGCAACTTTAAAAAAATTAAGGAAAAAAGAAAGTAAATTTTTTTTAGTCATGGAAGCGGTTGAAAAAAAAGTTGTAAAAGTGAAAAAAAAATTAAGAAAAAAAATTAAAAAAATTTTAATTGAAAAAAAAGTAAGAAAAATTTAAGTTGAAAAAAAAATTCTAAATTGAAAAAAAAAAGTCAACTGACTAAAAGTGAAAGTCAACTCAAGCCACAGGGACCATTCATGTAAATTTTTGAAGGGGTAAACCTGGTAACCTGCTGGTAGCAGTTTAAATTACATATATAGATCAAAATTTGAAAGCATTTTGAGGATACTGGTAATATAATTAGTTGGTTACGTATTTCAGTCTTTTGAAAATACTATCTTGCGTATCTATAGCTTTCACCCTTACAATTTTATGCATTTGTATGTATTAATTTCATTTAATAAGCATATGTTATAATTATATTCATTGTGTATTAACTTTTTAATTGCTTTTATGATCATATATTATAGTGTTACAGAAGTTGACTTTCAAGCTGATTATCATATATGATATTACACACAAAACTAACTTTTAATTACTCACCAGGAGATCACAAACTGCTTGTATTTTATTTTCAAGAACATTATCATATATGATATATTATAAATGCTTAAAACCTAACTTATATCATGTATGATACATTACATAAGTTTTTACAATTTGTTTAGGAAACTTATCATATATGATTTTTCACTAACATGTCATACTATATCTGTTTAACGTATCGGCTTCGCCTTATGCTTAGCATGCACCTTCAGCAAAAGCTTATTCGTGCTTTTACTTATTCAAACTAACTTCTAGTCTATTATTTCATCTCTAAAATCACAATATCATCAACAAATTCTTTCTAAATATTAAAAACTTAACTTCTAATCACTTATTTTCTTCATTAAAGTCTTAATAACATCAACATACTCTATCTAAAACTTACTTATCACTATAACATCATCTAACATCAAAATATCATCATTATTAACTATATAAACACAATAAATTAAAAAAAATTACAATATGTTCATCAAAAACTCTATAAACATTAAAAATATGTAAATGAAGTGTTTTATACCTTAATTAGTGATTTTAAGCTTGTATTTCATCAGCTTTTTTACTTGAATCTTCAACTCTAAGCTTAATAATTAATATTTGTTCTTCAACAACATCATTGGCATCTTTTTCTTTCATTTTTAATGCGATTCGTTGATGATCTTTGATTTGTGTGTGTGTTTTAGTGTATGTATTTTTGGATCAGTGTAAAACTATGTGTTTTTAGTGTGTGTGTGTGTTTGATAAGAGAGAAAGAGAATACGTATCTAGATCTAGATGAGATGAATGGGGGTAGTAGGTGTGTGAGGGGAAATGACGTAAATACCCCTCCGCCCTTTTTTATTTTTTTAATTAAAAAAATCCTTTTAATCCTAGCCTTTGATCTATTTTAGATGGATGACTGAGATTGATCCCCCCGTATTCAAAGAAGGGAGGGTATCCAAAATAACTTTTCTCTAAAAATTATTGTTCTAAAAAATAATGTATATTGATGGTAAATCCATATAAATCTTGTAAAGGGTGTTAAATAAGGGATCGGGACTAGTTAGTTCAAGCTTGATTGTGTGGTTTAGAGTCTAGGTTTTGCATTTGTATTGCATAAATAGTTGATAAATCAAAATGATTATTCAAGTCAATAAAATGGTTGGTTTCCTATAGGGATGAGCATTTGGACTCGAATCCCGGTATTGAACCGAAACCGTACCGGTACCGTATCGAAACGGTACCGACTCCCGATATACGATACGGGACCGGTACCATAAATCTGAGCAAAAAAAAACGGTACCACAAATTTGGTACCAGTACCAAAACGGGATAGAACCGAAAAATGCCTGAAATTTGAGTAGTCATAAAGAAAGAAACCAAACGTCCCAAAAAACGTACTGTAACAACCATAGCTCTGTCACAAATCTAAAAAAAATAAACCCTAACTTATTATTAATCACTCAAATCATCAAATTTACTATCTTTAAATAATCTTGATCATCAATACTGAAAAAAATAAAAGTTTTCTTTTTTACATAGGCAATAAGACGTCTGTAGTATGCACCGTAGTTTGCAATGATTATTAGTTTATTTAATCTAATAATGAAGATACTATAGTTACATCAATGATAAATAGTTTATATATTGAATTTGCATATATAAGTATACATATATTAGCTTGTCGACTCAAGTTGTTAGTCACATACGAGTATATTACTAGCAGGGTACCCGCGCAATGCGGCGGCGGGTACCCTGTGACTATATTTTGCGACGAGCAATATTCGGTTAAACGTTTTTCAAACAAAAATATAAAAAGTCTTTGTAGAAAGTACCGTAAAAGTTGAGGGTGAAAGTGAGGGTATACTGTGAGACTATTTTTGCTGTAAATAAACATTTGTGTGTGTGAGATATGAAATAGTTTGTGTGGATTTATATGATGGATTTACCTACTAATGTTGTGGCCTTCCTCCTCTATGATATAATGAACCATTGGTATAGTGTTTCGTTCCAATGATTCACATCTTTCATAATCATCCAACACAAAGTTGTACACATGAGTAATAACCATAACAAAGAAAAGAAAGTAAGCAACATAAAAATACAAACTATAACCAAAAACTTGACTGAGATTTGAAAGAAGAAAAATACAAAATTATGGAAAAAGGAAACAGTGGTGTATTTTTGTAAACCATAGAGAAAATGCACAAATCTAACTGTTTTTTTTATAAAATTACACAGTTTTTTCATTGTTTATATAAGTAATGAGAGAGAAAAAGTTTCATTTTCCCAAATATACTAAAGCAATCATTTTTTTACAAATAAAAGAGATAAACCTACAAAATTAAAAAAATATATAAAAACATGAATTGCCAAAAAAAATACCTCAACGATTTATACATTGAATAGATATGAAGTAAGAATCATGAATAAATAAGAATCATGGATAAATATGAAGAACATACATAAAAATCATGGATATCAAAAACAAATTTATTAATTAAATCATATCTAAAACTTATAAACAACATATGACAAAGAAGAAAAATATTAATTACAAAACACATAAGAATGAAGAAAAATTATAAACTCATCATTCATCTTTAATCCGTGTGTCCACCTCCGACCACTTCTTCATGTCCGGTATTCACAATACCGTTGCCACTTCTTTCATGAAAACAACAACCTAGAATAATAAACCCCAAATCATAAACAAATAACATAAACACAAAATCTAACTTTAGATACTTAATGGATGTCTAGTTACGATGTAGCACTAGAACCTCTCAATCTTTTTAAACAGGTGGTAGATCTCGAATGGCATAAAGGAGAAGATGTTAGGTAATTTAAGTTGTAAAATGAAGGATGTTGGTCTTTGTATACAAACAATGAGGAAATTATGTGGTTGTAACTTTATACTAAGCAGTAATAAAATCTAAATGTCTAGACAGATTGGGTTGAATACTTTTAATGGGCTATTACAAAATATTGAATGGCTGTCTACATACAAAAATCTGGTGTGAATTTAAAAAATGTGTTTTATTCACTTTATATATGAATTGAGGTTATAATTTTTTTTGAATTGGACTATTAATATTAGTGGGACTTTACAGTTCTTTTTAAAGGGCTATTACAAAATATTTGAATGGGCTGTCACAAAAATCTGGTGTGAATTTAAAAAATGTGTTTTATTCACTTTATACATGAATTGAGGTTACAGTATTTTTTATATTAGGCTATTAATATTAGTGAGACGTTACAGTTTTTTTAAATGAGGTTGTTACAGTTTTTTTAATTGGGCTATTAAATCACATTGATAAGTTGTTACAATTTGGATGAAAGCTAGAGATACGCAAGATAGTATTTTCAAAAGACTGAAATACATAACTAACTAATTATATTACCAGTATCCTCAAAATGTTTTTAAATTTTGATCGATATATGTAATGTAACCTGCTACCAGCAGGTTACCAGGTTTACCTCTTCAAAAATTTACATGAAAGGTCCATGTGGCTTGAGTTGACTTTCACTTTTAGTCCGTTGACTTTTTTTCACTTTAGAAAAAATTTTCCACTTAAATTTTTCTTACATTTTTCTTTCAATTATTTTTTTTTTACTTTTTTTTCTTAATTTTTTTTTTCACTTTTACAACTTTTTTTTTCAACCGCTTCTATGACTAAAAAAAAGATTTTACTTTTTTTTTCTTAATTTTTTTTTTCACTTTTACAACTTTTTTTTTCAACCGCTTCTATGACTAAAAAAAAGATTTTACTTTTTTTCCTTAATTTTTTTTAAAGTTGTGTAAAGTAAAAGTATAATAAGTATTAAAAAATTAGTGTTAAATTTTTTCTTTTAAAGTTGCGTAAAAAAGACACTCATATTTTTTGACACTAATTTTTTTTCAACTTTAAATAAAAAAAAATTTACGCAACTTTAAAGAAGTTGTAAAATTTGACACTAATTTTTTACGCAACTTAAAAAAAAAATATATTGACAATATTTTTTTTTCAACTTACTATACTTTTACTTTACGCAACTTTAAAAAAATTAAGGAAAAAAGAAAGTAAATTTTTTTTAGTCATGGAAGCGGTTGAAAAAGAAAGTTGTAAAAGTGAAAAAAAAATTATAAAAATTTTAATTGAAAAAAAAGTAAGAAAAATTTAAGTTGAAAAAAAATTCTAAACTGAAAAAAAAAGTCAACTGACTAAAAGTGAAAGTCAACTCAAGCCACAGGGACCATTCATGTAAATTTTTGAAGGGGTAAACCTGGTAACCTGCTGGTAGCAGGTTACATTACATATATCGATCAAAATTTGAAAGCATTTTGAGGATACTGGTAATATAATTAGTTGGTTACGTATTTCAGTCTTTTGAAAATACTATCTTGCGTATCTATAGCTTTCACCCTTACAATTTTAGGCATTTGTATGTATTAATTTCATTTAATAAGCATATGTTATAATTATATTCATTGTGTATTAACTTTTTAATTGCTTTTATGGCTTTTAAATTCATGTATGTATAAACTTTTCCAAAAAGGAAATGTTTTTACTTAATTCTAAAAATAGAAAATAGGTTAAATGCTTTATAAAGC
>BQNB010206990.1:0-10510 GCA_026074375.1 Tanacetum coccineum | reverse complement strand
AATTTCTTGGCGAAAGCTTTGCAACATTTACATATACACGTACGTTCTATAAGAATATACTGCTATAGCGTAGGATATAAAACAAAATCTAAGATTAAGTTAAAAGAGATTAGAGCTAGGGTCTAGTCACCAAAAGACTCAAAAAGTGTGTCATGCATCCATAACTTCTTTCACTACCATTATCACTCGCACACCAAAAACCTCATCTCTAATCACTCAATCCAAAACATCCCTCTTTGAACCCATCATACATAATTAAAACGCAAACTCAACACCAAAACCAATTAAAAAAAAAACTCCCATTTTGCGCAAGCCTGCCATCACTCGCACGATGAAGCAAGGGAGGGTCAGCATGGCGCTGTGCCACGTCAAAATATCACAGGCCTTACGCCACTGCACTCGTCGCTCTAATATATTTGCGTTAAAGGCGTGTCATCAAGATAGAGTGGTAAACTTAACCAATGCATATCCTCACTAATCACGCATATTATATTCCTCTTACTAAGGAAAAATATAGATTTATTAGTATTCTAAAAAATGATAAATTTGATAAAAGTAGCTTCAATATGCATATAAATGCATTTTTTTTAATTTTCATCATATCCCTTTATAAATACAAAATTTTAAAGAAAGCCCTTTTAATATATTTTTTACCATCTTTGTTACTTTTCACATCCTCCGAACCGATTAAAGCCTCGAAATTTCTAAATCTGTTTACGTTCTAATAATGATTTCATTCAATTCAAAATACTTTCTTATTTAATTTGAGGTGGATTTCGACATGGTTTTGGTTAATAAACTGATATAAATAGATTTTGTCTAAAAATATAACGATACTAATCGCTATTCATCAATAGTCTAGCGATAAGCTACGAATACTTCGATAACCTGACCTTTTCAATTTCTTTTTAAAGCTTATTTAATTCATTCAGATTTGAATGTGAAACATCGATAGGAAACAAGTAGCTACGATATAAAATTAACATGTTTCTGTCATGTGATCTTGCATTCTCTTTCTCTATAAATAGTGTGGTTTGCTACTCATCCTCATCATACATCCCTTCTAATTACAATATGTTTAATATGTATTGACATTGTAAACCTTTTCCCCTTACCAATTCATCGTAAGCGATCCATACGTCGCATCTCAAATGTTACTAATATTTTGTATGCATGGCTACATAGTCGGACTATCGAACCGAATTTAAACATAAGTCTTCATCACTTAATATCGAACAATGCAAACTTCATCTTGTTTCTAAACAAGATGCCTTTTGCCATCAACTTTTTTTGGGCTCCCATTTTCTTAAAATCTTTGTGCAATAATATAATTTTGGATTTATGAAAGCGACTCTTCTTGCGGGAGCTTACACTGTTTCGATGCTCCTCTCATACATAGATAATTTGGTACAAGAACCCCTCCTATTTATATTGCAATTCTTCCTCTTTTATTAACTACATTGAATATCTAGTATAAAACAAGTTTCGTCTGTATATTAGTTCTTGATTATTTTACGATGTTTATTATAGCATATTTTGTAATAGATTTTGATTATTAACCATATTAGTAACTTTTTAACAGCAATGGTGTTTTATTGTATTTTACAAGCTCTCTGACTTAATTGTGCATACAAATTTAGCTTCTCAAAAATTAATAATCTTATTTGTGGTTAAAATTATAAGTTATCGCACGCGTTTAGTTTGAAATCAGAGTATGACAAGACAATATTTAATGGAAGGATGTCGCTAAAAGTTAGTGACAATCAAATCTCAAAAAAGGTTAACATCACACACATATGGCACACTTATCTATCTTGGAAACGTGAACAAGAATTAGGCTAAATGATGACAATCAGTCAACCTAGACATTAGAGGCAGTTGAGTCAAAATGATCATTATCGAAATGTATCATAACGTATCGCTATACAAAAAATATAGAATGATATAATGGCATTATGACAATATTAGGGAAATTAACATATCTTAAGCTAATCATGCAAAATATATTGCTCATATCACATCACTTATTTTAACTAATAGTGATATACATCGAGTTTTTTACAGTCTCTTATAAAATGCAAAAATAACATCATGCAAATACATATAAAGACCCAAAGAAGAAGTTGAATGAGCTAAATGAGGTCTGTTGTACGCCAGCGTTCTAGTCGGACAAACCAACCTCTGGAGGTGGTTATGTAGATTATGGTAAATAATCTTTCTTTTAAGGGTATGTTTGATAAAAATAGCGGTAGCGGTAGCAGTAGCAATGAGCAGCTGTGAGTAGTGGCTGTGAGCTGTTGTAGCTGTAAGCAGTGGTTGTATTTTTTTATAAAAGTGTTTGGTAACATAGTTGTAGTTGTAATTATAATGTGTAAAGCTCCTGAATGCTCAAAGCTCCTGAATGCTCAAAGCAATGCTACTTCATAGAGCGTTGGAAAATGAGCATTTCGAAAAAATAAATAAAGCTACTTTCTGTTTGCCAAACGAACATTAAAATTCACAACGCTCGATACTCACCGCTCACCGCTTCTAAATGCTCCTAAAAGCTTTTCACCAAACACACCCTAAGTGTTTTACCTTTGTTTTGTGGTAATGCTAATCTTTGAAATTGTCTTGTTTCATATGATTTTGGTCTTATAATATTTGTTAAATGATGAAAACGCGTGCAAGGTATTGTATTATTGATATGCTTTTATAGTGCAACATAGAACATACTAGAAATCCTAATGGACCCAACCCACATTCGGGCTTGGGCCGTTATATCATCTAATACTCCTCCGCAATCCGAGCAGGGAAATCGCGAAAGCTCGGATTGGATGAGAAAGCTAAATAAACATTAAACAATAAAAAATTTGTTGATGAAGACCTTCGACAACAAGCGGAGACAAATCTTCATCTGCAGCGGCAAAAGCAAAACTAAGGGATAGCAAAGCAAAAGCAGTAAGCAAATAATTAATTTTGATGACGATATCCGACAGCAAACGGAGTTTAATCTTCATCATGCTGCAACAACAAAATGAAAAGAAACAAAAATTAGGCAAAACATGGATTTTTTTTAGAAATTGGATAAAATATGGCCATCTCAAATGGATCTTCTATCATTAACAGAAGTGGCAAATGACTAATACACCCTCAAGGACCATTTATGTAATACTTTTTGTTTTTAATTTTTTATTTATTTAATTTTTTTCAATGGCAACTTCCACTTTACTTTATACTTTAGTTTAACTACCGGTAAGCATACTTTACATTGTGTTCTTAAGTTTTTTAATAAAGTAAATCTCGTTAATTTTCCTGTATGAACACCAATGCAGGACTGTTCGTTCAAGTGCTGCATCAGCACTTGGTAAGCTGAGCGCACTAAGTACCAGGGTTGATCCTCTAGTTGGTGATCTTCTATCCAATTTGCAGGTGATGCCTCGTTATATTTGTGCATTTTAAGTCGTAAACTCGTAATATCTATTTTGGGTATGGTTTTTAGCGGGTATAACGTTCACAAGTCATATATAACAAGCATCAAATGGTGGGGTCCGTGAGGCAATATTAGTAGCTTTAAAAGATTTAGTGAAGCATGATGGAAAGAGTGTCAGTGCTCCTGTTAAGACCCGTGTAAATGATCTTTTGAAAGAAATGATATACAATGATGATGACCAAATACGAAGCTCTTCCGCAAGAATTTTGGGTATCATATCAGAGGTTCGTATCATTTTGCCAGTCATCATTATTCTTTGCTTTTTTGATGCGTGCTAGGGTTTGACGGGGTGGCATAAAAGAGACGGCTCAACTTAGCCACTTAGGTTTGAGAATCAGACATGCTCCGATACCATGTTAAATAGCAAATAGAGATATTGTTTATTGTGTTTTTTGTCATTACATAATGAGGATTGGCTATGTATTTATACTAAATACTTATACTAAATACACAGCTTACACTACTACACAAACTGGTTTTTCCTACGGTAAAATCCGTGGGAAATCCCGTGGGTAAAGGCCTTTTTTCATGGATTTCTCACGGAATTATTCCGATGCAAAAACCCTCGTGGGTAAATATTTTCCCACTGATTTTCCCACCAAACGTTGACTATTTCCCACGGATATTGCCGTGGGAATTCAGTCGATAATAATTCCCACAAATTTCCTACGGAATAAGTTTCCACCGATTTTCTATGAAGTTTTCCCACAGCCATTTTTCCTACAGATTTGTGACAAACATTTTCCCACAACCATTTTTCCCATAGATTTGTGACAAACATTTTCCCACAGCCATTTTCCCACAGCCACATATCGATGCATTTTTTAGATTACAGCTTGTTTCACCGTATTTACTAGAACTAAAAAGCCATGATTCTAAACAGAAATGCAATAATCAAGTATATAAAAATAAAAAATATCCAATACCAAAAAATAGAGTACGACATTGTTATCTAGCGACACAACTGAATACATAACACCATAACCAAAATGACTAGAAAAAATAAATTATCCGCAGGTGATATGACTTGATTATATCTTTGTTACTCCTCTCCGTTTTGCTAGTGGCAACTCGTTTTTCATCATTTTTAAACTCTTCATGTTATTAAGAAACTTTCATCAAGTGCATTTTCTTCGGATATACAACACCTGCAAAAATGATGATGTCATTCCAATACTTACACAATAGAAAGTAGTCAAATGTGCAGGTTTAGGTGAGATTTTCATACTATCTTAGTTCCCGTGGTAGAGAATACGAATTAAAGCATGAAGGATAGAAACCATTCACTAAAAATAAAATAAATATTTTCATCATTCATACCAACTATAATGTTTGTAGTCATTTAACATTTTTTTACCATACTAATTATAATGTTTGCTATTTGCTAATTATAATGGTATGGGCTCCTGTTAAAATACAAAACTTGAAAAGACCATAAATAAAATGAATGTAACACTTTATGTGACGTTAGGGGTGAGCAAATGTACCGAGAACCGAACCGAACCGAATTTTAGAATCGCGGTTCGGTTCTCGGTTACTCAATATTTCAAATTTCGGTTGTCGGTTCGGTTCGGTTCGGAACCGCGGTTCTCGGTTCCTCGCATTTTGACTTATAGTTGATCAGATATACAAGTTATTTACTAAGCAACTTGAAATTCAGTCAAAGAAAGTCTTTGTTGTATGAATGTACACATGTGTTTAAATGAAAATGATGATTTGTGTTAAGTTACATCATTAATATAATAATCAACAAATCATGATTGTTTACTAAAGCTACTGAGTTCTAATACAAGATATGATGATATACAACGTTTGACAAAAAATTCAATCAATGGAATTATATTCAAAAATAAGATAAAAATGAAATGCAACCATTACCTCGAAAATAATTGTCTTTGTTACAAAGGAACATCATGTTGCTGTTGCTATTATTGTAAGCCATAAAAAGATTACCATATTCTAAATCTAATTAGCTTCATTGTATATGTCTATGACTAATACAATTACACATCTCAAAGAGTTGCTATAAAATCAATATTCATTTAAAGATTCAACAAATTCTGTTTTTTCACAAAGGTAGAAGACCAAATTGGGAAAAATGGACTTTTTAAGATTACCTTGTTAGAATTCTAGACAAATCACCATCATCGTAGCCTTTAAGTTTACGTGTTAGGCAAGATTATAACTTGGCCAACACATTAACTAGTGCCCTGCCTGGTTTGCCCTCTCCCTTGCTTCAGCTCTTTTATGCATTTTTTCAAAGATTGAACCTACAAAACATCGTATTACAGCCCGTCATAGTCTTATTAACTCACATATAGCCTATACAACCAAATATAAATACCTGTGATGACGAATTTGTGATAAACCAAAAGTGATGGCATGACAAATGGTAAATTGGCCATCAAACCTACATAATTGAGGAAATGCAATACAATTAATGTTAGTATCAATTTCTTTTTCATGTAAGCATAAATTATATACATAAAGATAATCACAATTAAAAAAAATACTAAGTCAAATGGTGCAATGTTAGTATTCTGTTACTGTAATAAAACAATGATACTAAACTGAATATACATTTGACTAAGATTCAAACAATACTCAAGTCAACTGGTGCAATGTTTATGAGACAAAACAAGTACCTTACTACACTTATTATACACATATATAACGTACTCTTAATATGAAAATGGAAACACTAAAATCTTCTATATTGAGACACTTACCAATTGACGAGAAATGAGAGTGAGTGAGAAAGTACGTGGTGGCAGTCGGTACAACGAGTGGATACGAGAGTGTGAGTCGGGTGGTGGTAGCTATGGTTGTTCATCTCTTAGATCTGTATTTGGGGAAATGAAGGTGGGTGACGTTTGGTATGTAAAAATGTGTTACGTAGGCTATTATTGATTTAGGGCAAAAACAAAAGAGTTGGGGAAAATATGAGGGGAACTTTTGGAATTGGGGAAATGAATAAATACGTGAATTTAGCCTCAAGAACCACCACCATGCATATGTAATGATTTGTTACATGAAAGGTTATACCTAAACCAACACGTACACTTGCAATACTGACATAAATAGTTACGTTAATAAACAAACACATATAATATGAAACTACAAACACTAATTAACGTGGGAGTGTGTAAGTAGGCACAAACGTAAGACAATATTGTTTGTGGGAAATCTGTGGGTATTACGTATTTCCCACGGATTATCAACTTGGTAGGTAATCTGGGGGAAATTACCTGCGACTTTCCCACGGACATAATCGTTTTTTTTTTGTTTTTTTGTTTTTTTGTTTTTTTGATGGTTACATGTTCACACATATACACGTTCGTATACTTACATACAAAACAGCTATCGATACAATGAATGTCATAAACGGACACGTGGAACACACACGTGTAGATATACATACATACGTAATGATTTGTTACAAAGGTGATAAAAACATAACCAACACGTACACTTACGATACTCATATAAATAGTCAAGTTTATAAATAAACACATATAATATGAAAATAAAAATACATATATAGGCATACTAAGTAACGTGGAAATGCGTACGTAGGCAGAAACATAATAACGATATTTTTTGTGGGAAATTTGTAGATATTTACACACGTATTTCCAACAGATTTATCAACTTGGTAGGTAATCTGTGGGAAATTACCCACAACTTTCCCACGGACATAATCGTATTTTTTTTTTTGATGGTTACATGTTCACACATATACACGTTCGTATACTTACATACAAAACAGCTATCGATACAATGAATGTCATAAATGGACATGTGGAACAGACACGTGTAGATATACATACATACGTAATGATTTGTTACACAAAAGGTTATACCTAAACCAACACATACACTTGCGATACTCACATAAATACTTATGTTTATAAATAAACACATATAATATGAAAATAAAAACACATATATAGGCATATGTTTACTAAAGCTACTGAGTTCCAATACAAGATATGATGATATACAACGATGACTAAACAAATCTCAATCAATGAATGTATAGCAAAAATAAGATAAAAAAGAAATGCAACCATTACCTCGAAATTACCCACGAATTTCCCACAGACATGATCGTTTTCTTTTACTTTTATGATATGGTTACACGTTCAGGCATATACAAATCCATATATTTACATACAAAACATCTATTTATACAATGATTGTCATAAACGGACATGCGGAACACACACGTGTCCAGATTCATACATCTATAATGATTTGTTACACAAAAGGTTATACCTAAACTAACATGTACACTTGCGATACTCACATAAATAGTTACGTTAATAAACAAACACATATAATATGTAACTACAAACACATATGAAGACATACTAAGTAACGTGAGAATGTGTAAGTTGGCAGAAACATAAAGATGATATTTTTGTGAGAAATCTGTTGGTATTTACACATGTATTTTCCACGGATTTATCAACTTGGTTGGTAATCTGTGAGAATTTACCCACGACTTTCTCACGGACATAAGCGTTTTTTTTTACTTTTATGATATGGTTACATGTTCACGCGTATACACTTTCGTATACTTACATATAAAACATCTATCCATATAATGAATGCCATAAATGGACATGCGAAACATACACGTGTAGATATTCATACATATGTAATGATTTGTTACACAAAAAGGTTATGCCTAAACCAACACGCGACACTCACATAAATAGTTATGTTAATAAACAAACACATATAATATGAAACTACAAACACATATGAAGACATACTGAGTAATGTAGGAATGTGTAAGTAGGCAGAATCATAAAGACGGTATTTTTTATGGGACATCTGTGGGTATTTACACACATATTTACCATAGTTAACACTAAAACAACATTTGTGAGAAATTTGTGGGTATTTACACACGTATTTCCCATAGTGACCCACAAATTGCTCGTAGATAAGTTAAATAGTTGCTTTATTAGATAATACCGTGTGAAATCCATGATTCATGTAGAATAAATTTGCCACATAACTTTAGCCGTGGCAAATATGTGCAAAATTTGCTAGAATTGCCAATAATTTCTTCCACGATTTCTAATCCAACAAGATAGTGTGAATATTGTCCGCAAATCCTGTGGGAAATTTGCGACGGATTTCACATGAAAACTTAGTCAACAATTTAGTGTGTAAATAGTGGAAAATCCGTGAGAAATTTGCGACATATTTCCCACTGAAATTTTGTCAACAATTCGATGTGTAATTTGTGGGTATTCCGTGTGAAATTTCACACGAGATTTTTTCAGTGGGTAAAAGCAGTTTTTGTAGTAGTGTTAATAAACAAGCAATGCAAACCTAAACATAATGGACCCAAACCCACAATTAGGTATGGGTCGAATAACCTAGCCATCTAATACTCCCCCCGCAGTTTGAACGGCAGACTTTCGAACGGACAAACTGGAACATATGTTGAAAGCCGCTTTTTATTTTCTTCTATCATCTTCTTTGTTCTTTGTTGGAACGGAAGCATAACTGTATTTAGCGGCATAGTTCTTTATCGCTTGCGACTTTCTCCTTTGCGTGACTTTTTTTTACGTCATGGCTTACTTTGCCTTTGGGTAGGAGCAACAATTTTACGACCAGCTATTTGCGACAATAATCTCCGGCGGTAAAACAAAGAGTAATGCTGATGACACAGATTTTGTTGATTGATGGCTAAATCAACATATATGAGAAGAGTTATGACGGCTAGAGTTTTTGGTTTTCTATTGTTTTTTTAATTTGGATGGATAAAAAGACTACTAAAACACGAAATTATAAAGCGAAAGAAAGTAAAAGGTCGGGATCCCTCGAATCTTCGCTGGGGGGGGGGGGGGGGGGGGGAGTAGCGATGCCGGTGGGAGAACAACCCTTTTGTGGTGGGGTGAATCATAAATCTACGATACCATTTAAAATGCAAATAGAGATATTATGATTGTGTGTTTTTTTTGTCAATTAATAATGAGGATTGGTCATGTTTTTATCACTAAATTACATAAACTTAATAAACAAGCAAGTAAACCTAAACATTAATTGGACAAAACCCAAAATTTATATACTATGAACCAAATAATGAGAACATGCATTGACTAAACAAACATTGTGACAAAATCATCAGACAATGGCAGTATCTCGTGATCACGAAGGATGTCAAAAGCAGGCTTCCAAAATGCAACAATCGCATATCATAGAACAACTGCATCAAACAGTATGACATATTAAATCGAAATATTAAGCATAATTTACTTACCAACAATTACAGAAATTTTCACAGGCCCTTCTTTGAGTGTGTTCTGGAACTTGGTTACGAGGGATGACGCTTGAGGACCTGAGTGGCGCAGGTGGCAGTGGTCCTTGTTTCTCCATGGTCATGGGAGGAGGATATGCAACTACAAACAAATTCATAACAATACGGAGGACTAATTTTATAAAAAATGATCAAATATATGAATTGGGGTGAACAAACTCACCAGGAATTTCACGTTTATCGTTGTGGCTCATGACTTGAACTTGCTACGTACAGCTAGTAAAGATGGAAGGGTTGATTTATAAGAAGAAGCAGATATATGAGCTAGTAAAGCAAGACGCGTAAGTGTAAATTTGGTATTCTCTATTAGGCCAGATTTATGTTTTTAACTTTGTCTTAAAAATAAATAAATTAATGGTGCAAATCATTAACGACATAGTGGAGACATAGATTGAACAAGAATGAACTTAGATGACAACCCAATAACGACATCGTTAAAAAAAATAACGACATAGTTCTGTCTGCTTCAGCTTGGTTTACGAGGATCCATATCTGTTGATGAAACCTTTCTGTGTGAATTGAACTACCTTTTATCAAGTTTAGCGAGTCATGAAAGAAGGGACAATTTCATCTTGGTAATTTGGTTACTTCACTACAGTGAAACGAAATGTAGTCTTCATGCTTCTTGTGTTTCCTGACCTTGGAATGTTTGTGAAAGCTGTAATAAGAGCGTTTCGTTTTGTATAGTCCCGAGTTTA
>BQNB010206989.1:0-10510 GCA_026074375.1 Tanacetum coccineum | reverse complement strand
TTTTTTACAAAACAAATGCAACCTATTAGGAATTTTAGGAACCAAACGCAGCCTATAAATGAGGATTTAGTACCAGTTTTAACTAAATTTGTGACTCTAATGAACTAAATGATTTTTTAAAGACTAATAGGCTCTTGAAACTTTTAAGGAGATTCAAAACTTATAAATAAGCTGTGAGATAGCACTTGGGAACTCTCTTTATTATGTTCGAATCGAGCTTTAGAGTCAAAAATACAAACCGAATAAATGAACTAAATAAGCTAGACGAAAACTTTTTTTTTTCAAACAACACAAATTTCAAAATAAGCTTTTAAAACAAAAAGGAGAAATAAGATAGATCTAAAATAAGCCATCAAAATAAAGGGTGTCACAAGCTTATAAATAAGCTGAGTGACAAGTCTCTCGTTGCACCCTTCTTAGTTTCGAAATCAAGCTCAAGATCTAAATAAGCTAAAGAATACTGAGAAGAAATGAAATAAGCTAAAGCACATTTGATTTTATAATCCTAGATCCAAACGAATATGCTATATGAAAGCTTATTCGATCGAGAAACGAGACTATGAGATAATAAGCCCAACAAATCTTTAATTCGAAAAGCTAACTAAAATCAGAAAAGGAGAGTAAGCCGAAGACAAGCACTTCAAACAACATCTTTCATTTCATAACATAAGCCACAATTGGTTTACAATAAGCTGAGAATCAGCAGATACAATAAGCAGTAAAATAAGCTAATCTAAAACTAAATAAGCTGAAAAAACTAAACTAAATCTAAATTACTCCTAAGCTACTAAAAAACTAAAAACTCCCAAAAAGTGAGGGAGAGAGATCCATTTATAGCCAAAGAGGAGGGTAAGAAGTGTAAATTCGGATGCCACCTCGTACCATTAATAAGCCAATCATTGGGCTTTATTAGCCTTTCCTCGGATCGCGAAATGGCAAAAAAAGAATCCAGCCGCTGCTATGCTCCCACGTGGCCTTCTTTACTAGCTTTTAATGTACGCAAAAGCGTCGTCCATCAGATCAAATATTGAAGTAAAATATGAATTTCAATTTGAGTTGTGTAATATTGCTCCGCCACGTGGCAAATGTTCATTCGCTCTCCCATTTGAGTGGTGCCTCACGTGAGGCTAAAGAATTTATTTACAGATCATGTGACATGATATATAGCTGACATCATCAACCTCAATCTTTATTTCATTTCTCAGCTACAAGATCTTGGGCTAAGGCACTTAATTGGGCTTAGAATTAACATGGGCTGGTCCGGCCCATTAAATGGGTCACGGGCTGGCCCAATAAGATCCGAGAGCACCGTTGGACTCGTATTCACGCGCTCTTTCTAATGGCATGCTCGGGGATTTTTCACGACTTCATCTTAGCTTTGAGTAAAATTAAACTTGACCAAATTGAGCCCGATAATTCCCGTTTTTGCACCATTTTCAATCCTTTTACTTGCAAGACATAAAAAAATACCAAACAAACATATTTGCAATATAATAAAGCATATTTTAGCATTTTTAGTCCAATTAATAGTGTTTTCCGGGTTATAAATGATGTGTATTTTAGCGAACATCAAATTCCCCCACACTAAGCCATTGCTGGTCCCACACGCAATGTAAATAAAACAAACTCAAAAATAAATAATTTTATCCCTTTTTAACTTATAACCCCTCACAATCAAACAAGAACATAAAAGGTCCATTAAAAGGTTCAAAAATCATTTAATTTCGCAAACACCCCCGTTTTACCTATTTGTTTGAATGTTTTTATTTATTTATTATTATTTTATTTTTTTGTAATTTTTTTTATGATTTTCATAATTTACAACTTATTCATGTGTGACATAATGTAATGCTTTCATTATTCATTGATAAATTTTAGGATCACAGAACAAAAAGCACAAAAAGTGTCCAATTGGATAAATTCATTGTCCCCGACTTTCACCTCTCCAAGCCAAGCTTAAAAACAAGATCATTATAAAATACAAGTTATGATGCTAACACTACTCATAAAAGCTAATTGTGTACTTACTTTTCCTCCCTTATTCCTAATTTTGTATCACAAGATTTTATTTAAGTCATATACCCGAAGGCTCTTTAAGACTTGATTTCGATACTTATTAATTCCAAAAATAAAGTGTAACGGTTAAGTCGCGATAATTAGTTTCTAGCCCTTTTTAAAAGAAACCAATGTCATCAAGATTAAGTCCACATCGAGGCGACCAAAATTTGGCTTTTATTAGGTTACTTAAGCAAGGCACCATTTATGTCATATACCCTTAGGCTCTTTAAGACATAAATGGACCAATCTTATTTGCACCATATACCCTAAGGCTCTTTAAGGTACAAACAAGACAACTTCAATCATTCCATATACCCTAAGGCTCTTTAAGGAACAATTAAAGCAAAAATTAAGCAACAATATCCATCCCATATACCCTAAGGCTCTTTAAGGAATGAATAAGACTATAATTTCACTTATTAAATTCTACTTACCCCATATACCCTAAGGCTCTTTAAGGGATAAGCAAAATATTTATTATTGTGATACATATAGTATGCCAAATTAAGTATTCCTAATGTGTACTCATCTTAATCACAAAGGAACTAAAGAAAACTTCTATTAACTAATTATTAACCAAAAAACCGTACAACTCTATTTATTAACTAACAATTATATATAAAGGTGAAACAAGCTAATGTAAGAAAAAGCCACAATTAACATTTATGAGCCTTAAAGAAATCCAACTATTCTATGTTTAGCATCAAAACTTATACTCTACTCTATCATCTCTTGTTCTTCACAATTTAAAAATCTCTAAGAAATAAATTCGTGAATACTTAGCCTAACGAATTAAGATTGGCACTTTAACAAGTCACATTGACTGGCAACAATCTCAACTCTAATAAATTGATCTTCGCATATTTAAAATCAATTATGGAAACTTGCAAAGTCATGACTTTTTAAAGCTAGACTTGCGTTTTTTAGCTCCTTGTATAAAAGATTAGCAAAGACAATCTATTTTCGGTTAAGGAGAAAGCTAAGATATAAAACCGGTCGGGTCAAAATTTACTTTTCATTCTCACCAACGGAAAGCCTACATTCGTGTCAACTATTTTTTATTTTTCAACTTTTATATATATATATATATATATATGAACAATAAACTAGATATTAAGACTTAAAAATTTAAAATTTTTATGGGAAAACGGGGTACGTGAGAACAACGGTGTGAGAGGGGGGGACTGTTGTGTTACTGGGGTGGGGGAGGGGGGGAAAGGCGCGGGTTGATTTTTAAATTCTTGTTTAACTTGGTTTTTATTTTGGTTTATATGTTTTTTGTTAATCGTGGTTGTGTAGTATTTGGTGTTCGTTTGGAGTGGTAGGCAGGTTTGGGGGGGTGTGGGTAATTTTGGTTGTTTTTGTATATTGTATAAATTTGTAGATTTTGTGAGAAAAAAGCCACAATTAACAGTTATAGCCTTAAGAATCAACTATTCCAGTTTAACATCAATAACTTATATTCTACTTTATCATTCTTTGTTCTTCACAAATTTAAAATTTCTAAGAATGAAACTCCATGAATGCTTAGCCTAGTTAAATCGATCTTTGCATATTTAAATAAGTTATGGGAACTTGCAAAATCTTAACCTTTTCAAGCTAGACTTGCTTTTTATAGATCCTTGTATAAAAGATTAGCAAATTTCAATCTATTTACGTTAAGGAGAAAGCTAAGATATAAAACCGGTCGGGTCAAAGTTTACTTTTGTTCTCACCAACGGAAAGCCTACATTCGTGTCAAAACACTTATTTTTAATTTTCATTCATTTTTTTTCTTTTCTTTTTTTTAAACTGAACTTTTAAATTCTTACATATATAAAATTTTAAAATTTTTGCGGGAAAACGGGGTACGTAAGAACAACGAGCAAAAGTAGGTAAGATCATATCGAAGATATACTACCCCATACTAAAACTAAACATTGTCCTCAATGTTTCCTAGTCTAAGGCTCAAAACCCCATACTAGAACTCAAAAAGTCGAATGCATAATCCGAGCATGGAGAAAGTATCACAAAAATCTTAAGCCGTTTATTAAGTATGCTAAAAGATAGATGTTAGTCGATAATAATCTAGGATATCGGATTTCCCCAAACTAATGGCAAGCAAAGGCTAGGAAGCTCGAGTGGACCAGGACAAAACACCGAACACGAGAGTCTTCAAAAATTGGGTCAATCCTACAAACAATCACAAGCACAAACAACAAGAATCGGAAGATGTCGGTTACCCTATAATCACTTCACTTCATTAAGATTAACAAGAAAATAAGCTAGGAGGTGAGAAGATTTGTAGAGAGAGAAACTAGTGAGAGAAAGTCAAGAGAGGAAAAATGGAATGGTTAATTTACTTGCAAATGACAATGTTTACAAATGAACCAACACCCTCTCCTTCCTTGGAGAGGGGTATTTATAGTAAAGACTAAAAGGCTTGCATGCCTTTAGTAATTCTACGGGCCGGGCTCAGGTTTACTTGGGCTTTCGCCCGATATACGTGACCGATTAGATTACAAATAAGAGCATGTTTACCCGTCTAGCCTATTACAACGTATATTAATTAAGTGACCGAGACCTAATATAATGAACGAACTTCCTTGTTCGACTCATTATTTTGAGGCTAACAATCTCCCCCGAAGTGAGTTTATTATGACACTCCTTCGTGAGATCAATGAGATTGCTATTGTCGTTAAGCTCTTGTGATCTTTGTCTCTGTCTACGTTGTAGGCTTGTTCCTTCATGCTTTGTGATCTTTGATCTTGAGCCTTTGTCATTGTCTTTAGACTTTGTCTTTTCCGTCTGAGATCTTTAAATCTTTATCCTTCCGTCTTGATCGTCTTTGCCACCTTGCGATCTTGTGTCTTGACCAACATGCTCATATTTTGCATCATCTTGAAAGCTTTCTAACAATCTCCCTTGATAGACTTGATATCTTTATAGGAAGTTCTTGTATATCAGGTTTGTACGGAAAGTCTTTGTCTTTAATTTTGAGCTTTATGATTCTTATCTTGATGCTTATAGTATGTCTTTGTAGTTTGAGCATGAGCATGTGGTCTGATCGGACTTCAGTGGAATGAGGCATCACCTTCGTCCATCTTTTGTATCCCTGAAAATAAAACAGTTAGCAATAAATCAGTTTGTATAAATACTGTACCTGTGATCAAGTAGATTCAAGAATCTCCTTGACAGGGTTTCCAGCTTAAAGCGTAGGATCTTCTAACACAGATGTATTAGATTTGCCATGCTTGCTAGTTCTCATTACCGGAACATCTCAAAGCAGACAACACGGTAAGAGTGAATCAGATAGTTACTATCTTTCTGATTATGTCGTCAATTCATTTACTGGACCTTTATCGATATCCAGTTGACACAAGCTTGATTCATATAGAATCTCGCAAGTCCACTACCCAGTTCTGTTTGATGATGACACTGGAAGATTTCCATTTCGTCATTGTGATATAAAGATGTATCTCTTGAAATGTTTGGCATGGAATCACAAGGATAATGCGTAGACTCTTGTTAACAGCTTTGAAACTTAATAATTTCACAAGTGTTTGTCTTGCGAATGTGTCCTAATGAGATTTATTTGATGATCTCTTGGCTCTAGACTCAATTAGTGCATTTTAGTTTTAGTAATCGGAGGCTGGAGCAGACTGCCACCTTTTCAATATTAACTAACTCGGAGTGGAAAGTCATGAAGTTCGTGTGTATTTCGTGACAAATGAGACAAGTTTCTTTTGAGAGAAACCCGAATGGCTGGGAGGGTTGTGCATTGCATCACTAGGTCCATGATGTCGTCTTCAATGTCAGCAATCAACATTGTGATTCTGACAGCATATGTATTGACCCGGTTTCTGCCTAAGTTGTGTGGAGGGCTTCTTTCTTTTCACCCTTTATCCATACATTTCTTTTTCATTCTTCAACCCCTTCAATGCTTACCAAGACGTCATTACTAACACCTTGTTGTGATTGTTCCAGTGTTAGCTCAATCTTAGTCGGCATTCTTCCCTTATACACATTCATCTCCAATCATACCTAAGGACTGCTATTTCTAACTATGGAGTGTCCTTGGGTAGATCCCTCCGGTTCTGGTTGGATCATAGGACAAATACCTAACCTTACCACCTTATGACTTCAGAATCGTCGTGAAATAAGATGTTGTAGGGTATGAGATCGTAACCATAAAACCGTTTCTGAATAGCACTTTGAGTCTTTTAGATCACATTTTAATTACATTTCTCCCCTTATTTTAAATTCTAAGTCACTTAGATTTTGAAATACTGTGTGATTAAAATTTGTCTTGAAATACCATGGGGAAATCTTTTACTTAGCATGAATTACATGGAACATAAACTTGCTCCCCCTCAATTTTACATATGTTTGACACCAAAAATAGATACTAAGTTGTAAAATGAATATAAAATTGAGGTTGAACACCTAGTCATCTTATAACTATCATTCTATTGAATTATCATAATTATCTTGTTGTTATTAAGAGGACTTTTTTGGGAATGTTTGAACTACATAGGATTGGCGTGTGATGTTGTATCAACTCATTAAAACTTTGTTTTTCGAAAAACTCCCCCTTGAAAGCTGGAGTGTTGAACTACACAATTTTGAAAGATTATGAATCGTCGGTGAGAAATTCTTGAAAAATTGTGTTCAACATTTCGAAAAACATCATGTTAGAAGACTTCTCTTCCAACTTTAATGGTAAGCGCACTTATGCGTACACTATCCTTTTTCTTGAGCCTAAAACTTTGAATGTCTTCTAAGAATAGCTCAAGACCGAGAAAAGTTGAATTTTCTGTTGTTAGGATAAGTTATTTTTATAGATAAACTTTCCTTTATTTGAAGTCCGGGTTACGTACTGATATTTGCACATAAGCCATTAAGAAAAATAGAAATGACATGTTTTGAAAGCATTTGAAACTCCTGTTCGAACTTCATTTACACGCCCGTGTCGATATTAATCAACATTTCTAGGTACGTAAATGTTATCGATTCCAAGAGACATGTCGAGAAGAATATTTTTTGAAACATTTTCTGATTTTTTGATTTTGTATTTTCTTTTTGAAATTTTATATTTTTGTATTTTTCTTTTTGAAATTTTATATTTTTGTATTTTTCTTTTTGAAATTTTATATTTTTGTATTTTTCTTTTTTCAAAAATATGTACATGTTGATGTTTGATGAAGTATCAAGCAGATTCTTTTGTCAGAACCTCCAGTTCTGCTGGAGTCAAACATCTCATACCAATTCGTTTGGCGAGATACTGAAACCTTGTCTTCGGGAAGGGGGACTTTAGTAAACATGTCAGCCAATTGGTATTCAGTTCTGACAAAGTACAGTTCAATTATGCCGTTTTCAACCTGTTCTTTAATGAAATAATACCGAGTATGGATGTGCTTGGTACGGGAGTGCTGCACGGGGTTGCATGATATTGCTATGGCTGACTGAGAGTCGCAATACAACGGTATTTTGTTGTAGTTGAAGCCATAATCTTAAAGATGTGTCCGCATCCACATTACTTGAGCTACAACTTTAGATACGCAAGTATTCAGCCTCTGCTGATGACATTGAGTTCTGTCCTGCTTCTTTGACATCCAGCTGACCTAATTTTCACCTAGGAACTGTATTCCTCTAGAAGTGCTTTTGCGAGTATCAAGGCAACCGGCATGGTCGACATCTGAAAAAGCTATTAGTTCAAAGCTGAGCCTTCGGATTCCTGAGTCCATGTGATATGGTACCTCTTAAGTATCGGAAGATCCTTTTAAACCTCTTTGAGGTGTTTTTCAGTGTCTTGCTTGATTAATTTGCACAATAACATACAGCTTTGCACTATGTCTGGTCATACTAGATGTCAGTTACATGATGTGACCAATTTTGCCTTTAATCAGTTTGTTTTGATTAGTCTACGGGTTCACCACTCAAGTCTGCATCTAATTTAGGTTTCGTAGCCATTGGTGTACCAATGCTTTGTCCTTTTTCCATACCATGTTTTTTCAGAATCTCTAAAGTATATTTGGCCTGATTGATAAAAATACCGCGTGGGGATTGGTGGATCTGAAGTCCTAAAAAGAATTTCATTTCCCCCATTAAGGACATCTCAAATCTACCGTGCATTAGTTTTTCAAACTTTGAAAATTTAGTTTGTGGAACCAAAAATAATGTCATCAACGTAAATCTGCACAAGTAGAATGTCCTCCCCGTATTTTATCGTGAATAAGGTTGGGTCAATGATACCTTTAGTAAAACCTTTGGAAATCAGGAATTTTGAGAGTTCATCATACCAGGCTCTCGGAGCTTGTTTTAATCCATATAGAGCTTTCCTTAGATGGTAAACTTTGTCTGGATGATCAGGATCAACGAATCCGTCTGGTTGTGCAACATAAACCTCCTCCTTCAATGGACCATTAAGAAATGTCGTTTTCACGTCCATCTGATAAATTGGAAAAGACTTGTGTGCAGCATATGCGACAAAGATCCTGACAGCCTCCAAGCGAGCAACTGGAGCAAATGATTCTTCGAAATCAATACCCTCTTCCTGAGCATAACCCTTTGCTACAAGTCGTGCTTTGTTGCGAATTACAGTTTGGTCTTCATCCTTTTTGTTTTTCCATAACCATTTTAGCTTGATTGCGTTCTTGCCAAAAGGTTTGTTAACGAGATCCCAGACTTGTAGTTTGTCAAACTGATGAAGTTTTTCCTGCATTACTTCTATCCATACAGAATCAGCTATTGCCTCCTTAATGTTTTTAGGTTTAACAATACTCACGGTGAGTGCGAACATACACATTTCAGGATCTGTTATAAGTTGTCATCTTGTTTGCACTGGCTTGAATGGATTTCCACGAAATTAAGTTAACGGGTGATCTTTTGTCCATCGGTATTCGAAATCTTAAGGTTGATTGAAGGTATGCATAAGTACCAATATTGCGTGAGGAAGACTCAACAATTTCTTGTACCGGTGTACAAAAAGGATTGGTAAATTCTGCTTGATGATTGTTGTTTTCCTCAGCATGATCATTTGTAGGAGTTGATAGTTCTGATGGAGGTTGAATATTCATTGGAGGTGGTGTGTCTTTTTGAATAGAATTGTCGGTGGGAGAAGAAGACTTGTTGACACGAAAAGTACCATCATTGAAAAATTCATCGTACAAAGGACAAAAAAGAAGATCCAACTCCTGTTGTGATGGAACTGTTGTATCTGCTAAATGAGAAACATTTTGTAATTCTGGTGCGGGGTCAGGGTTGTCATAATCTGACACCTTTTGTCGTTAGGGAACGAGGCCTGAAGTGTCATTAGCAACAGACGTCTCATACCGATGTAATAATTATGTAATAAACCAAAGCCGAAATAATACTTCTGGATCATGGTCGGCTCGCATACCGATGTGACAGTCGTTTAAAGGGTGGAGGTAATAATAATAATAATAAAAATTGTGGGCTAATAAAAGTTTACTACCTCTTGCCGGCTCACAACCGATGTGGCAGTCTTCTAAATAAGGCACATAGTTATAATAATCTAAGACTGATAAAAGTTTGTTGCATCTTGCCGGCTCACAACCGATGTTGCAGCCTTCTAAAAGGTCGAGGAAATTACCGAGGTCGAAATATGTTTGCTGCATCTTGCCGGCTCACAACCGATGTTGCAGCCTTTTAAAGGACCGAGGTTTAATAATGTTGCAATAATAATAAGGATAAAGCAAAACTTCGACTCCGGGGTTATCTAAATAAAGCCTCCGTCTCTGGACTTGTAGTTAAGTTGTTTCAGATGAAATAAAAAGAATAACCCCTAAATCATGCGAAATTAGAACTTTAACGTGGACCTTATTCTCACCATATCGTCTCTTTAGGAAAGGATTTCAAACTAATTGTGGTCTAAATCGGGTTTACTTTATATTAATAAGGGCATAATTTATTTGTCACCAATAATAATAATAATAAAATCTTGAGATACAAAATTAGGAATAAGGGAGGAAAAGTAAGTACACAATTAGCTTTTATGAGTAGTGTTAGCATCATAACTTGTATTTTACAATGATCTTGTTTTTAAGCTTGGCTTGGAGAAGTGAAAGTCGGGGACGATGAATTTATCCATTTGGACACTTTTTTGTGCTTTTTGTTTCGTGATCCTAAAAGTTATCAATGAATAATGAAAGCATTACATTATGTCACACATGAATAAGTGTAAGTTGTAAATTATGAAAATTATAAAAAAAAGTGGTTAAAACGGGGGTGCTTGCGAATTAAATGATTTTTGAATCTTTTAATGGACATTTTTTGTTATTGTTTGATTGAGAGGGGGTCATAAGTTAAAAGGGAATAAAATTATTTATTTACGGGTATTGTTTTATTTAAATTGCGTGTGGGACCAGCAATGGCTTAGTGTGGGGGAATTTGGTATTTGCTAAAATATACATCTTTTGTACCCCGTAAAACACTATGAAAAGAACTAAAA
>BQNB010206987.1:0-10510 GCA_026074375.1 Tanacetum coccineum | reverse complement strand
TGTATTGTTCCTTTCATTTTTCTAGTAAACTTTGTTCCTTTTTAGATTTTTCCTGATTTTTTGGTAATTTTTCATTAAGTAAATTAATTTTTATCATTTTTCTTAAGTTTAAATTTTAGAAAAATCATAAAAAATAGGAATAATTTTCAGAAAAATACAAAAAAATAATTTTTAGCATTAGAATAAATACTTTTAGGTTTACAATCAGTGAAATCATTTTTACACCTTTTAGATTTCAATTTTCATTTTTGAGCTTTAATTTTAAGTTTAAAAATAGGATTTTAATTTCAAAAATAGTTTAAAATATTTTTCTAAGTTTTTATGTTATTTTAGACTTTTCTAAGTTTAAAAATCATTTTTCTCAATTTTTAGAACTTAATTTTCTATTTTTTAGAATTTAATTAGATTAAATTAGTTTTTAAATCATAATAAATTCAAAAATAATTAAAAAATGTTTTTTTATTTCTTAAAATTTTCTTTTGTCCTATTTTAGGTTTAGGAATTTAGTTTGCATTTTTAGGAGTTAATTTTAGTGTATTTGCTTTACTGTCGCGTTTTATTTGTTTCCCGTTAATTGTTAAGTGTTTAATTGCTTTTAATTTTTCATTTTAATTGTTGCTTTTATTTAGTAGTTATAGATACTTAAAAACATCTTTTCTCTTGTTTAAATCATAATCCAAGCTAAAGCAAGGTTTCAATTTCACAAGTCGTTGGGGAAACGACCCGGGTGATCATTCTTCCCGGTTAAATATACGTATTATATATTATATATATATCTTTTTAGAGTGAGCTTTTCTTAAGGGAGACTTTAGGAAAGTTCTTAATTGCTCTTTTGGAAATATTATTAGTATATTTTATTGCGTATCAATTTTTGGCGCCGCTGCCGGGGACTTGTGTTAAAGATTCCGTCGTTTACGTTTGTTGATTTGGTTTGAAGATCTTTTCGTCCTCGAAAGTTTTATTTTTGTTAAATATTTCAAAAATCCAAAAAAAAATATAAAAAAATAAAAAGTAAAAAATATTTTCTTTTTCTTTTTAGTATAATTATCATATAAAAAAAATCAAAAATAAAAAAATTGTCCTTAAAAAATAAATAAATAAAATACCCAAAGTTGGTAAACGAACACTAACATATAATACCTTCAATTGAGGTATTATCATAAATAAGTTCCGGTGAACTTGAAAAGAATGAAAATGGGTAAAATATACCTTTGGAGTTTGCACTTTTACGAGTTTGGTCCTTCAAGTTTAAAAGATGTACAAAGTAAACCTTGCACTTGAAAGTGACATAATAGACCCCTATAGTTATAACTTTGATAAAATGATATTTTTAGTCCTTTTAGTTATAAGTTTTAGAAAGTTACGATATATACCCCTTGCATGGATAATATTTACAAAACAAGTCCAAAATCCATAATAATGATATTTTTCAATATGAAAAGTAATTTACAGGTTATAGCATATTAATATAAGCTAAAATATGTAGTTTAACGTAACGAGAGTTTAAAATAACGGATTCGTTAACGCTGAAATCAATAACGAGTCGAATTAGGGTTTTAAAACGTAAACGCGCGGGTTTTAAGTTCAAATTCCTTCAAGACTTGATAAAGTTGTTATATTAACATTAGTTAAGCATGTTAGGATATATTATAACAATATTTAACCATTATAACATTTAGTTTTAAGAAAAACATAAAATTAGGGTTTCGGGTGTACGGTTTTGGATCAAAATGGAAAATGAGTATGAATTGAGTTATAAAACTTTAACAAGAGTATATTTAGGATCATATGAACATTATAAGAGTGTAGGAGCAGAAGTGGAATATCCAGAACCTGGGTTTGAGCTTATAGCTTGGAAACGGGTTGAAATCGGGACTTTTAGCTTTGTACGCCTAGAATAACGACTACCGGGCTTCTTTTCTTGGTGTATTTTGCTTCACTTATATTCTTGAGACTTTTTAGGACCTCTTAGGATCTTCTACAAGGGTGATATGGAGGGTCTAGGGTGGTAGAGAGGTGATGTGGAGGTTAGTTTTGGTGCTTGTGGTGTCGCGGCTGAAATGAGCCAACAAAGAGAAGGTATGGCTTAATTTTGACCATGGAACTCAAAGAGAACCTTGTAAGCTGCTTAGGGATCAAGTAGGTTAGTCCCCATGGTGCTTGTTTGCAATGGAAAGTTTTAAAATGGGCCAAAATGCAAAAATGGAGGTCGTGGGCTCAATAGGGCACGAATTGAGTTTTTGTGTTTGCATTTCGAGTATAAATGATCAATAATGATGGATTAATGTTTATAAGGATTGTATTAGGAGTTATTAATAAGATTTGATAGGTGGTTTGGGTTTAAAATGGGTGAAAACGAGTAAACGGGTCCCAAGTCAAAATTAAGGCACGTTTAGGGTTTCTTGGATTTATTTCGTGTATACTTGCAATGAAATGATGAAATAATGATTGAATATGATTGGTAATGTTGTAAATTAAGTTATTACAACTTATTTGAGTGTTGGTGGAAGTTTAAAATGGATAAACGAGTCATGGTTTAGTATTTTGCTCGGGTTAGGGTTTCTAGGTTTCATTTCATGAAATCTTATGAAATGAGGATGATTATAGAATGTAAATAAAGTATATGACTTGTTTGTAACTTGTAATTGATGGATTATACAAGATTCCTTGGGAAAACAGAGGTAAAACGGCTATTTGAATATCGTGCATTAATGACTTGTACATTATACTTTAAAAGACTTGTACCTTATTTTGGAGGGAAAGTATATTCAAATGAGATGTTATATGACTTGTATATATGATTTAGTAGCTTGTACATTCGCTTTAGATATTAACCTTTCATGGAATTAGGGTTTAGAGGTATACGATAATGGTTTAAAGCCCGTCTTGATATAACTTTGCAAATGGTACATTATATGAGTAATGTACTTTGCAATAATGATATTAGGATATTAACGTGACATGTTATGTTGTTTTCTTGACATATAAATAGATATAGATGGCATAGGTAGGTTGCGTGAGCTTGTCTACTTTAGTTATGCAAGTTACATTGCATATTGAGATATTGGTAATGCAAGTAATGTAATAAAGCAAAAAATTTCCTCGTACAATTGTGATCATAATAAAATAGGTTGATTTTGCACTTGATGAAAATTCTGGGTTGTTATAGTCTCCACCCCTTACAGAAATCTCGTCCTGAGATTTAGTCGAATGCCGGAGAGATGTCAAGGAATGATTTTGAATTGTAAGAGAGTTGCTAATCATGTGGGATACATATTTAGAAATGAAAAAATGATAAAGGTAATAATGATAATGATAAGTGAAGAAAAGGAATTATTTGTACAAATAGATTGAAAGAAACTTGTTTGTACGTATGCTATATACTTAAGCCTACTTATTAATAATTTGTCACTTACAAAGAGAAGCGTCTAAATCCTTGTAACTAAGAATTTATAAATTCATAGTTCAGAGATTTATAATTTCCTTATTCAAATGAAGAAGCGTCCTAATTCATTTCAATAAGATGATCATAAATCGTCTTACCTAAGCATAAAACATGATATCAAAACGGTAAGGTGTAGAAAATGATATGATCATGAAAGGTAAGATAAATATGGAGATATTAATTGTACTGGCGCCCATATAGTCGAGGATGATAATTTATGTTTCAAAGGTATGAGGAGAGTATATATGATAGAATTAATGGAATTGACAAATGATGTCGAGTTTTGATATCACTAGATAACAAGATGTAACGGAATCATCACTTTATTATTCCATAGATAACTTTACATATGAAACTTTTAAAAGAGTTGACACTTATACTACGTGTCTCGTAGTAGGATAAAAGCAACAAATAACAAGGATTGTAGCTTGATGTTTGGGGTTTTCAAACTTATGAAGTGTGTTTCAGAAGATTTTGGTGATGAACTTGAAGATCTTCGAGAGTTGTTTCTAGAGTAAAAAGTATACTTGTCTCTAAGTACGCCGTCATGTGGCCTTGTTGTTTGCTTTTGAGTACCGATTTGCATAATGTCCTTTCTCTCCACAGACATTACAAGTTAGGGATACTGATTGTAGGTTGTTTCTAGTGGCTGGTCTTTTGTTTCTATAATTCTTGGTCAGATGACCTACTCTATTGCAAGTCCGACACTTGACAGTGCAGGGTCCTATGTGATGCAGGGTGGACCTTTCACACAGGGGACGATTCCCAGTATATCTATTGGTGGTAGCATAAGTCCTGAAGGTTTCTTGCCTTCTATTCTGTTGTTAGTGGTAATCATTGTTACGGTTGTTGTTATAGTTATTCTGATAGTTGTTGTTGTTGATGATGTTTCTCTTATCCTCAAGCTTTCGTTTGTGATTATTGGTTTCTTGCACATAATCATGCCTTATTATCTGATCCATTAACCTCTAGGCTATGTTGGTGGCTTCATCCAAAGTTTGAGGCTTCGAGGCAGTAACATTTCTTTCAATACTTCTGGGTAATCCACTGATGAAGACTTCCATAAGTTTCTCGGTGTTTGGTACCATGTTTAGGCATAAGACGGCTAATTCCTGGAATCTCCTAATGTAAGTCTTATGATCATTTCCTTTTACAACCAAGTTGTAAAATTCATCTTCCATCTTCTTGACTTCAGTTCGAGGGTAATATTTGTTGGTTAAGAGCCTTTTCAATTCTGTCTAAGTGAGTTGATTGGCTTGATCTATTCCAATAGGTTGAGCATATGCATTCCACCAGGATAGGGCATCATCGGTTAGGGTACCAGTAGCAAATGTCACTTTGTTTTCCTCGGCACAATTGCTATGAGAAAATACCAATTTAGTCCGCTTAAACCAGCGAATGAGGCCAACTGCTCCTTTCGTACCATTGAAGTAGAAAGGTTGACAACTTATGAATTCTTTGTAGTTTAATCTTTTTGCTACGGGAATTTCTCTTGGTCCAGTGTTCCTATTGGGATTTGTCGGCATTTGCCATGGTAGTAGCTTGTGCTTCCAGAGCGGCGGTAATACCATCAGTAATTAGTTGCCAGATGGCAACCAAAGTTATGGCCAGTGTTTCAGATGTTGATGTCCTTTTGGGAGGAATTCTATCAACATAAGAGAACACGTAATAAGAATGATATCACAAGTTTTGAAAGGCAATAAAAGAAAATGTGATGCTTAAAATGCTTAAAGAGTAATGAATTTTAAGCACTTAGAGTTTATGGTATGGTTCATAAATGATGAAGTCAGAGATAATGATGATGATAAAGTTGATGAGGAAGAGATATAAGCTTGGAACAATAAGGTAACGTATCGGGTTCTTCATAATAACTTGGCCTTTTTTACTGTATATAGTCAAGATTTGACAAGTGTTTTTATTTATATCACACATCCCGTGGCTAGGATAAAGCTTATAACTAGTCTGATAGTTTGTTGATTTTGAGCCGATAGATGACATCCTAAAGATCCTCCTGGTCTGTTTGGTGACGAGATTGGTAGATGACATCCTAAAGATCTTCCTGATTTGTTTGGTGACGAGCTAGGATTTTCTCAATGATTTGTTCAAGATCGGAAATTCTGTAATGAGCAAAGGCAATCTTATCCTTTTGCCTTAACCGCTTCTTTTGAAGTCTGATAATCTGAGTGCGGATTCTCTTAAGTTCGGTCTTTAGTTCGTTACCATTAGTACGTTCTTCTTCCATTCTCTCAATGCGGTGAAGATGGAGTTCATCTAAATAATTCAAAATATGATGTTTTAGGTGCATCTTATCTGAACATTTTCCTATTTCAAATACTTGAGGTGGGGTAGAAGTAATAACTGAGAAGGATGGTGATACCAAATTACAAGTTTGATTCCGAGATGAATTAGATAACGTAGTTGAGGAAGAAGATGAGGAACAGATTCGCTTCTTAGGTGGTAATAATTCTTCAGGAACAAAGAAATATCGAGGATCAAATAGTAGTGATGGTGGTAATACCGGAGATGGAGTCAAAATAGCTGGTGAAGTAATAGAATCTGGTGATGAAATAGGTAATTCCTTAGCATAAAATGCTTGTACGTCCTTCAAACAAGGATTATTGTAGAAAGATGAGAATACTGGTGGGATCATATTATCTTTAGAGTTTTCCGAAGAGTTAAAAGAACTGCTTTCCGATGAAGCTGAGAAATAATCCGATGAGACCGAAGTATAGTTAAGAATATTCATAGAGGAAAAAGCATCCTCAAAATCAGAAGTAGAGTGGTTGGGAGAAGTCATTGTTCTGTTAACAACCCAGTTGTAAATAACATAAGTTATTTATGATATAATATAGTATAATAGGATTTTGAATACATAAGGTCCTCGCCCAATGTTAATTGAGTTGTCTACTTACGCACCGAGAGATGTCATGCTAAACATCTGGTCGTAAGCCCTTATGTTTTCCAAGAAATGATGATCTCTAATGTAACACCCCTATTTTTACATATAGCAGCGGAAGCTAATCTGGGGTATTACTTCATAATATAACATTCATAATCATTGAAAACGACTTAAAAGAGACGTTTTGGAAAATGTAGTTATCATTCATTAAATCAGAGTTTTACAAAATGCCATTAATAGGCAACAAGTTCCAGAATCTAAAGAAATTGTAATTAGTTTGAATGATAACAATTTAGCCATCTTCAAATCCAGTGCCACTCCGAGCCCATGCCATAAGTTTCTTAATTACTTGAGATAAAACATGTTAAAAAGTCAACACAAAGGTTGAGTGATATTCATAGGTTTTTAGTTATAATAGTTTGAATGCAAATTTGATATTGGGTTACGTTGTTATACACCCGTTATAAAACAATATTATTGCCATTAACTCATAAATCGGAAGCCTTGGGATATATTTGATACGTAATAGCCCCAACGGGTGCCTTTTCTAAAACACATGCAGTTATATTCTAATGATGTGCAATTGGTTACCGATATGACTGGGTACACCAACGGGGAGTCCAGCCTAAATAGATCTATTCACACCATTCGCGCTTACTCCGTAAAGTAATTAACGGTTCATGATATTGGGGACTTAAAGGCAAATAGTTACTTAGGCATTAATAAATCAGGATATCATACAGAAATAATTGCATTTATGTTTATAACATGTATCTCCCTCGCGGGTTTATAAAAAGATTGAAATGTGAGGCTATGAACTCATCTTAATAGTATAGGGAAATTTAATTGATAGCAAAGGTATATGGAATGAAAGTAACAACTTCATCACACACAACCTGGAATATTATGTCAAGTCTTAGTTTGATTGTTATGTTTCAAATCTTTATAAAGTATCTGAGTAAATATGTCAAGTCTAAGAGTTTAATATTGTTATGAGTTTGATTGGAAAGTTTGGAATTATTGTATCACCGTTCGGGCCATCATAAGTCAGAGGTCATTCAGTAAACGTTTGAGGAGCTAGGGCACTTTAAATCGTAAACCCAACAACTCTGTCAGAACGTAATACCAAGATGAAACCTCTTAATATGAAGCTCCCTAGTATTGTGATACGATATAATCGGTTTTAAGCGTTTTGATTAATACCTGGAAATGATAAGCACGACAAGCGTTAATTAAAGTTTTCTTGTAAGGTTTTAAACATGTTTTATAAACTTTTCAAAATATACATTTTAGTTAGAACCCTTAAGAATGAAAAATGGCAAAATTATACCCTTGGAAGTTTGGCACATTTACGAGTTAGGGTCCGTCCAGTCTTAGAAGAATGTACAAAGTAAAAACCTAGCACTGTTGGAAAGAGACATACAGACCCACCCTATAGTTATAACTTTGATAAAATGACATTTTTAGTCATTTTAGTTATAAGTTTCAGAAAGTTACGATATATACCCCTTGCATGGATAATGTTTGCAAAACAAGTCCAAAATCCATAATAATGATATTTTTCATTATGAAAAGTAATTTAAAGGTTATATCATATTAATATATGCTAAAATATGAAGGTTTAACGTAACGAAAGTTTAAAATAACGATTTATTTAGCCAGAAATCAAAACGGGTCGAATTAGGGTTTTAAAACACTAAACGCTACGGAGATTTAAGTTTCAAATTCCTTCAAAACTTGATAAAGTTGTTATATTAACATTAGTTAAGCATGTTAGGATAGATTATAACAATATTTAACCATTATAACATTTAGTTTTAAGAAAAACATAAAATTAGGGTTTCGAGTGTACGGTTTTGGATCAAAATGGAAAACGAGTATGAATTGAGTTATAAAACATTAACAAGAGTATATTTAGGATCATATGAACATTATAAGAGTGTAGGAGCAGGTTTATAAGATCATAGAACCTGGGATTTTGGAGCTTATATCTTTGGAAACGGTTGAAATCAAGACTTTTAGCTTCGTACGCCTAGAATAACGACTCCCGAGCTTCTTTTCTTAGTTTATTTTGCTTCACTTCTGTTCTTGAGACTTCTTAGGACCTCTTAGGATCTTCTTTGATAAAAGGATTTAAAAATGAGCCATGAACCTTCACGGGTCTGTTTTGAGTTCGGTTTGGGTTTTGTGTGTTTTCAAGCTTACCTTTCATGTACAATGATCAAAAATGGTTAGAATATGATCTTAGGGTCTGTAATAAGAAGTGTCAATAGGATTTAGCAATTGGTTTGAGATAAAACGGGTCAAAAATGAAGAAATAAGGTCGCGGGTTTCCAATGGGTTCGATTAGGGTTTTCATGGTTTCCTTGGCTTATAATTCGAGTAATCTTGATTGGGAATGATGGAATACTGACCCTAGGCCTTATATAAGGGATTATAAATGAGAATTGATCATTGGTTTAAGTTAAAATGGGTCGAAATGAAATAATTAAGCCGTGGGTTGGATTAGGGTTTATATTGGATTCGTTAGGTTTTTCTAGGCTTTGATTTCTTGTACATTGTTAAGATAATGATAAATAATGATTTGTAAACTCATATCATGAGTTTACAATGGCTCTTGGTTGATTGTTCGGGATTAAAATGGTTAGAAACGAGAAAACGGGTCGAATGATCATTTAGGGCTCATTTAGGTACGTTTAGGGTTTCTTGGATTCATTTTATGTATAATTGATATGAGATGATGAAATAATGATGAAATAGGATTGAAATAGTTGTAAAATAAGTTATTACAACTTATTTGAGTATTGGTTTAGGTTTACAATGGATAAAAACGAAGAAACGGGTCATAGTTTACTATTTAGCTCGGGTTAGGGTTTTAGACTTTGGTTTCTTGTAATTTCATGAAATGAAAATGAATATAGGTTGGAAATTAAATGCATGACTTGCTTATAACTTGTACTTAATATATTGTACAAGATTACTTAGGAAAACGGAGGTAAAACGGCTATTTTGGATATTGTGCATCAATGACTTGTACATTGTGCTTTGAAAACTTATACTTGACTTGGAGGGAGTTTATATTTCAAATGAGATGTTATATTACTTGTATATATGCTTTAGTAGCTTGTACATTCACTTTAGATATTAACCTTTCATGGAATTTAGGGTTTAGAGGTATATGATAACGGTTTAAAGCCCGTTTTGATATAACGTTGCGAATGGTACATTATAGGAATAATGTACTTTGTAATAAGGATATTATGATATTGACTTGACATGTTATGATGTTTGCTTGACATATATGAAGACAGGATTGCCATAGATATGTTACGTAAGCTTGTCTACTTTAGTTATGACATACTGAGATATATAAGTAATGTAATAAAGCAAAAAATTTCCCCGTACAATTGTGATAATAGTAAAATAGGTTTTGTATTTGATGAAAATTCTTGGGTTGTTATATTGGTGCCCTGCATTCTCTAGCAAAGTGACCTCTCCTATGGCAGTTGTAACATTCAACCTGTGTCGTATCAAAGCCAACAGTTTCTTTGCCATTGAAATTTGGATTCCTTCCTGTCTTCTTTAAGAATCTTTTCACCCTCATGGTAAGCATGGCCACCTGCCATTTGAGATCCATCTCTTCAAGATCATCATTATCAATCTGCTCCAGATCTTTATTGTCCAATTGTGGACTATTAGATTGATTAGAAAAGAAGGAAAACATGACATCATCAGCATAAGTTAAGGAAGAAACTTGTCCCTGTAAACTAGCAGTAGAAACATCATGTGCAATATTAACTGCTTCATTAGTACTGCTAGTGTTTTCTAAAGATACAAAAGCCACATTCTGAGAGTTTAAGCTTGAGCTTGATTGGCCTTTAATCTCGGCTTCATACACCTTCAAAATGTTGTTGTAGATCCCTTTATGAACAAATCTTTAACTCCTTAGCTGATATAAGGTTTAGTTGTATTGGATAAATCCAAGACAACTATAGTAGAAACTTTGATTGGGAATATCACAAACTATGCGGAAACTAGGTTGTGATACTAAGAAGAATAACAACAATAAATCAAACTTTCAACCTTAATATATTGAATACGATCACTCTTAATAGTGATAGGGTTTACAACCTTGAAGCTATAACTAACTATGAGGAAAACGTGTG
>BQNB010206979.1:0-10511 GCA_026074375.1 Tanacetum coccineum | reverse complement strand
GTCACGAAGGCTCGGGAGTATGAGTACTAAGATTAGCCACCTGCTCTCGTAACATTTCACCCAAGGATTGCATAGTTTTAAGAAGTTCATTCCTTGACTCAATCATATAATTATTTATCCATTCATTATGCACATCATTCATCCTCTGCTGATTAAGGTCTTCTTGAATACTTTGAGGCTGATGATCGATGGAATACTGCGGGGGTTGGTCAAAACCGGAAGAGTTAGAATTATAGCAAAGATTAGGCTCATAGAAGTTCTGATTCCTCGGTTGACACTGAAAATTCGCATGAGGACCCCCACAGTTTTCACAACAAAGATATTGTTGTGGAAAACTCGGTGAATTTTGTGGATAATAATTATCACCAAAGTTTTGATTGTAGCTCGGTTCCTGCTCATAGACAAGCGGGAACCGTGGCGGACAATCAAACCCATAGTGAGAATCGTTCCCACATAACTCACACGAGTATGACTCGAACTGGGGCTGTGGAGGATGGTTGAAAAAGTTTGGAGGATCATTGAAAGAATTCGGATTTGGATCATAAACGAATGAATTTCCAGCTCCTGAATCGCATATCGAACAAAATCCATTTCTAAGATTATTTCCACACCACTCGCAAGTACACCGTCGACAAAGTAAACCATCTAACGGACCTCCACACCCAAAGCAACCATGTTGGTTGAACGAAGACATAAGAATTAAACAAATAAGAGGATAAAGAAGATAAGAATTAAACGAAATAAGAGGATAAAGGAGAATATTTTTATATTTTTATAAAGATAATAAAAATAAAAATAAAAATATTTTTGGAATTTTTTAATATTTATAAAAGAAAAGGAAAAATAAAATAAGAAGAAAAATATTTTTGGGTTTTTATATTTTTAATAAGTACGAAAATAAACTTTTCGAAGAAAGGATCTTCAAGGCATCAACTTTAAAACACCACGTAGAAATCGTACACCTCTCCCCGGCAGCGGCGCCATTTTGATAAGGTCGTTTTCACACGCGTTTATATCATATAAAACCCTCTGATATATTATATATATTTATAGAAAATACATATACTAAACGCAAGCTAAGTATCATACAATTATTCATAGGAAAGAAATAAAAAGTAATCACAGAACGGGTACGTTTTCCACGGCGAGAGATGAATGAATCTACGTTCAAGTTATAAATCGACTTGATTGGTCATTCAAGTTTTATGGTTATCGGTTTTAAACTATTTTTAAACTAAAAATGTAAAACTAATATTAATTCTACATATTTAAAACTACAAGGTTATACTAAAATTTAATCAAAAAAGATATAAATGAAAAATATGCTTGCTAAGTAACGTGAAATGTTCATCAAGTGCGGGCTTAGGTTTAACAAATTAAAATTCTTTAAAAAACAAGTTTCAAGAAATTAAATGACAAGTAAAGTAAAATACTTTTTTTAAATAAATGACAAGTATTAAATTGCATTAAAGTAAATGACGGTATGTAAATTGGAAAATCTAATGACTATTAATTTTTTTTAAACCTTTTTAAACCGCACATACATTCCAATATCACTAATCCTTTATCAAACCCAACAATAGGGTGATTTGTATTTTTATTTTTTAAAAAAACTCCACTACACCAATAACGAAATTCAATTTAACAAACGTAGCATTTAATGATAAAAAAAATCTACACTAAGCATGGCAAAAATTAAATACGCAAATATATTATAAAACGATAAAAAAAAATCTACTCTAAGTATTGAAAAGAGATTAGAATAGAACCCCTAAATGAAGAACCGCAATGATATAAAACAACCCAAATCATCTTATTCACTAAAAAGCTCTACTCTTCACTAATAGCAAATAAAGTTGGTCAACTTAATCTACTAATTACTTTCATAAAAACCATAAAATATCAAAACTTATCTATTTAATCAACCATATAGAACCCTTAAGCTCGGTCTTATAGTTGTGATAGAATTTTAATCAACATTAAACATAAAAAAGATTAAGATGAACAAGATAATAATTAAGCTACTAAGACAAAAATAAGCTAGAATTTAATCACTAAAGACAATAACTAATAAAAAGATGAAAATTATATAGATCTATAATTTACTCCGAACGAAGGTGTTCAATCAAGTGAACTTGGATCGGGTATATTTATAGATTTAGATCACAAGAAAAAATAAGCTAAATTAAAAAAGCAACAAACTTATGCTAGAAGATAAGCTAAAAATAATAGATCTACTATTTTTTAGATCCTAATCCACCCAAACTAAGAACTGTCCCAATCAAGTGAACAAGATCGGGTATATTAATGAATAGATTCTAGACAATAATCCAAAAAGTATACAACTTTAATCTAAATAAAATGAAGAAATAAGCTATTAGAAAATTTTAAGCTATGAATAAGCTTTGGCCAAAATCTAGGAAACAACAAAGCTTAATAAATAAGTCCGAGGATTAATCACTTCACGAGTTCCTTTATGATCTTGAATATATGGCTTAATCAATAATGAAGCCACTTTTGGAAAAAGAAAAGAAAAGAGAAAAAGAGATGAAATAAACAAAAGCTTATTTAGAGATATAAGCTTAGATTCAATCAAATAAGCTAAAGGAATACTTATTTGAAATAGAAAATAAGCTATAAAAATAATAAGCTAAAAAGAGCTTATTGAATAAGCTAAAGAAAAGAAAGAGAGAAAAATAAGCAAAGACAATAAGCTATTAACCAACCTCAAACATCTTCATTAATAAGCTCAAAATGATTATTACAATAAGCTAATAAGCTTTAAAAAGCTTTTACAAAAAGCTAAAATCTATACTATACTACTCCTAAAACTAACCTACACTCTTTGAAAATAAACTAAAATATAACACTATCTAAATGAGCTGCTGCATGTGTATTTATAACCCAAAGTGGGTAGGGGTAATTTCATCTTTTTAGTGCTTCGTCCAATTAAAGCTTCAGATCTGGGGTGTATTTTGGTCTTTTGCCATTGATGCGTGCCAATGATTGGCATAAAACGCGTTCCTCGTACGCATAGCTAATCATTAGTTGTTAATAATCCAGATCCTCCAATAGCAAGATGACACGTCACCATTCTAGAAGATCCCAATGATTGGCTCAGATCCCTAGCTGCTATAGTACCTCGTACCTCGGATTCGTACCTGCCACCTGTCCAGACCTGTAATTATAACGATTAGTTTGCCACGTGTCACCACCTGGGTGGTGCCATGTGGCGTAGGCACTATTCCGTCACCGTCATCGAAGACACCGCTGAACCACCGGTCAACCACCGCCGGACCACCGATCAACGGTGGTTGACCGCTAGTCATCAGGCGGGTCTTAGGCCAGGTCTAGTCGGGTTGTGGGCCGGGTCTGGTCAGGGCATGGGTCGGGTCAGGATCGGGTCGGCCACGTGTCAGCGGCCATGTCAGCAGGTGGGACCCACTAGCTGACGTGTCATCCGACGTGGCAAGCCACGTTGTCAGACGAGGATATGACGTAAAAATACCCAGCAGATGGAATACGAACTCATTGGACCACCTGTTTTAAACCTACAGGCAACCAAATGAGACCACCTGCGCTAGGCAGTGGTCTCATAATATACATGCACTATTAATCACTTAACCCACTTTTGGCCCTCTTCATTATATTAGTATCAAATGAGGTTACAAACTGGACAAAGGGTCAAACAAAAAAGGGGATCACATATTAAAAGCCGATACCGTTTGGACTCGTGAATTCCGTGCACCTTTCCAATAGTTGAAATCAGTAATATTAAACGACTCGTATTGAAGCCTCGATAAACGAAAAACTATCGTCAAAATTTACCCTAAAATATACAGTTTTTGCTTTTTCTTTAATCCTTTGTACCTGCAAGACATAAAAACACAATACAAACATATTTGCAACATATTTATCCATATTTTAGTGTTTTAGTCCGTTTATTAGCATTTTCCGGGGTACAAATGATGTGTGTTTTAGCACACATCACTAGGTAAAAACCTAAATTTTTTATCATGAGTGTAGTCATAACCCAGTAACACTTGTAAAGCACATGAGATAAATCTAGGGTATGAAACGTATTTCAGCCTAGACTTATTCAATAGCTTGGTTACGAGATCATTGTAAATGATCTCCCCTATATCAACCTCAGTCCCGGTTATAAGACAGTAGGCTAAAAGCAGCTGGATGAAGTTTACTTGTTCAGTGGAGGAGTAGTTCCCGCCGAGAACCTGAATCACAAAAGTGAACAGAATTCTCCAAGCTACAAGAATTGAGATTTTTAGGAATGGGGTTTTATCCAGGTAACTCGGATTGATGGCAATTTTGCCTAATTCTTTCTTAACAGCCATAGGTGTTAGATGAGCCACATATTTACCATTATTATAATCAAGGCCAGTTGATGAACAAAAGGTGTTAAAATCAAGGGTCAAAGTCTTTGCCCTTTAAAACTTAAAACTTGATGATGAATTCCCTGTAATAGGCGTTGCTCAGTCTCACAGTTTGGGAAAAATGGAAAAGGTCATAAGCCAACAGTGGTGCACTAAACTCCTTGTAGGAAGTTCTGATAGACCACTGATGACAGATGGTAAAATCTTTCTTCATGGACAATTAGCAAAAAAAATTATTATGGTCGTAAGCAGGCACATTTGTGGGTAGTTGAAAGTTACCCACCACATTAATTGTCTAAAAAGTCACATTGTCCAACTAGCCCTGTGTCCATTAAGAGCATACTGATTGTTATAGTTCTGCTATTTTAGAAGAATATTTAAAAAACAAAAAGTTTTATGGCAGGAGGTATTCACACCAATGGTCACAAGTTAAATTTTCTAACGATGGATGCTGTCTGGCTGTAAATGTTAATTATGTTATCAAAAGATCCAATACAAAGATGGATATCTTTGTAATGAGCACGATTGACCAAACAAAATGATTTGAAAAGAGTAGTTTTCAATGAACAATTGATAGATGAGTTAAGCTTGTTTTTACCAGAAAAGATGAACACCCACACACTTGCTTTGAGAGAGAAATTGGGCAGAGTATATTTGCTTTGTAAATTTGTGTGTGTGTTTTTCTTTTCTGGGGGGTATTTATAGGTGAGATGTGAAAAAGGTTGTAATATTTTAAAATTTTCATTTTTTTGGAAAAAGTTAAAATTGTTTTGGTAACGCATTTAATGCAGTAACCCACTAGTTGCACGATCCCGTTTTTCATGGCAACTGTTGCGCCGTTTCACTTTTGCAGTGATGACGTATGAATAACGGTCAAAAGTCTTTTGATTAGACATTTTGGGAAGGGATTGTGTTTGTGGGAGTGAGCATTAAATGCATGTTGGGGTTAATTGAGTGATATTTGAGAAGTGGGGGCCCATGACTATTGGATGACAGTTAGATAAGGAATATTTGTTCCTTATTTAATGTGTTCAGTCACCAACCTAGGACATTAAGTAACTAAAGACTTGGAGCATTTAGTTACTTCATTTAATGTGTCCCTCAGTGTCATGGGATTCATATGGGTTTCAGGGAGATGGTTTCAGGGAGAAAAGAATATACACCATACTAAACATGATTGAACAGGGAGAGTGAATAATCAATATTCAACATGCCTAATTCTGCTTTCAGTCTGGTGAAAGTAGGTTCATCCAGGGGCTTTGTGAAGATATCAGCTAGTTGATACTCAGTGGAGATGAAGTGTAATTCAATCTCCTTTTAGGATATGGTCCCTGATGAAATGATATCTTATATCAATATGTTTGGTTCTTGAATGAAGGACTGGATTGTTGGATATAGCAATGGCACTAGTGTTGTCACAAAAGAAATGTGGTAAGTCACATTGTAATGTATGTTTATAGTCACTGGTTGACTTTTTCATCCCTAGAAACTTGCACAACACCCATCAAGCAGCAAACATATGTCAGCCTCAAGCTGATGGACCATAGCCACTGACTGTTGCTTTCTTGGCACTCTAGACAAACTAATTTTTTCACTAAGTAATTTGACAGGCGCCTGAGGTACTTTTTCTGTCCATATTACAACCAATATAGTCTGAGTCTGAATATCCTTTGATATCAAAGCCTGAACATTTTAGATAATACAGACCTAGGGTTGGAGTACCTTTCAGGTACTTGAGGATTCTTTTCACAGCTGTTAGATGTGTTTCCTTTGGTTGGACTGATATATTGCACATAGGACTGTGGAGAGTTGGATATCAGGCCTTGTTGCAGTTAAGTACATCAGTGACCTAATCATTCCTCTATGTGAGGTCTCATTTACTGGTTTTCTAGCTAGATCAGGACCTAAGTTGTTTGGAGGAACCATGGGTGTTTTCACTGAGGAATTGTCAGAAATCTTATATTTCTTAAGTAAGTTCCTAATGTACTGTTCTTGACAATTTGAGATTCATTTGTCATCCTGCTTGATTTGCAGTCCAAGGAAGTAGGTAAGTTCTATAACACCCCGTGTTTTAGGACAATGTACGACGTTAATAAAGTCACCATTTATTTTTAGTATTGTACGCATTTGTTTTTAATGGAAATCGTTACGTTAAATCGCGTAAGCTAAAAATGATCATTCAATGTAAACGGGCATTAAACAATTAAATGTTTACATCAAGAAAGTGTTATATGATTATTATGAGGATAATTAATAACTTTGTTCATCTTATTTTTATTGGCTACGTAAAATGCTTACGTTTCGCGATAAAACGCGTTTCGGCATTCCCGGAAGCACCAAAACCTAACTACGCTTAAACAAATACCCACGATTATACCCAATACCCAAAATAATCAATATAACATCACATGGGAGCCTATGTGGCCGAAATTTTCAAGATAGGACCAAGAGATATCAACTTGCTAAAAATATCTAAGTTAAGAAAGATCATAGGGAACCAACTCTTACACCATGAACCACTTGGCAAATTAACCTTGTGCAAGGGTTAGAAAGTGACCATGGTTAGGTTAATTAGATATTTTCACTATAAATAGCATGCATGCACTCTTTCTTTCATAAACACTTAACAAAAATCACAAAAACCTCTCTTTGTCTCCTCTCCTAACCCACGGCTCAAAACCCCATTTATACACAATCCATACTTTGATTTTCTTTCACCATATTAGTGTTTGCATATCATACTTAAGGTATTCTAAGAAGAATTGAAGGGTTGGTTAAGCTTTGAAAGGGTTTTAACAAGTTATTGCAAGATTAGGGTTTCAAACCTAATCTAGGGTTTATAAGCTTGTAAGCTTTGGTTTTGAGTCTAAACACGGGTTTAGCATTCATTTCACATCTCATACATCATCCCTAAGGTCTTCCTAATTCCTTCATACTTTTATTTATTATGATTTTATGTGTTATATGTTAATTATGGCTAAATCACCACTAAGGACTTTTTAATATGTAAAATGAGTTTTCACTTATGTTTATGAATTTATGCACTTATTCTTATGTCATATGGTTATATATATCATGGAAAAATGAATGTAAAAGTATGTTAACTATGGTTTTAAGTATAAACATGTTTAGGTTAAATTAGGGTTTTATAAGGTTACTTAATCTTCACATGTGAAAATAATGGAAAGTAAATTGTTAAACTTGTTTACAATGAAATTATAAGGATATGATGATCTTGGACATTATATAATAGCAACATATTTACATATAGTATATTAGGGGTTCTATAATAAAACAACTAGTTTGAAAAATACATAAAATAAGCATTTTATAAACGTATAACACGTTGATAATAAATGGGTGTATAATTCGAACCTAACAGTAAGGTTTAGACTTATATAAAAATAATACTCACATGACGCACCAAATGATAAGAAACTCGAAAAAACCGATATACAACAAAAATAGATACGTTAATTAACGATTTACAAGACTATAACTACTTTAAACTATTTTTTATAAAAGTTAACATTCATTACAGAAACTAATATTTTTAAAACATCTAAAATATGATATATCTTTTTAATTAAGAGATCGTACTTGAAAAAGAATCGCTAAAAACTGAACTAAAAACGAATAAACTACGACTTTACTAGTAAATTAAAGTTATAAAAGTAATTTTATAAACTAAGAACAGTAAAAGCACTAATTCCAAGATCAGTGGGATTAACTTTATAAAAATATAATACCATCTTTTAATAACAAAGACGTACATCAGAACAGAATCACTAAAATCAGGATTAAAAACGAATAAGTTATTACGATTACAAGTTACGCTAATTAAACTAAAAACGACACTAGCTGTTGTGAACAGTTAGAAATTACTATTCACAATCGCATTAATTCACTAAAGTATGACTGGAAAGGCACCGCAGAAACTCTTAAAAAACTAAAATGTAATATTTTGATCACTCGTCTTACTACGAAGACGTGGACGTAAGAAACGCGAGCAACGGGCTTAAAACGACCAAACTAGGTTATTTTTACGAAAAGTATATTTATAAATGTTTTCACTTTATAAATATTATTTTACTAAAACGATTAGTTGGTGATTATGCTATATAGAATATTGAGTGGTTATCAAAGTGCTATAATACTAGGGAGTTTCATAATGAGGCCTCTTCGGATGGCGTATCGACGAGTTGTTGGATTTACGATTTAAAGTGTCCTAACTCCTCCGTACGACATGTCATGACCTCTTTAATTATGTATCCCGAACGATATTCGGATTAACAACTATATAAGAGTATATTCGATGTATTAATTAAAGTATCTACTCGTACTTATACGACATTAATTTAAATAGGTGCATCTAAACGTTTGCGTGACGTTTTCTCTGTGATTATTTGGACTATCTGGTACTCCAAAGTGAGTTCATACCCACTTTTACAGTTTTAACTGATTTACTATTATTTAGGGTAAAAATGTGCTTTGTTTTATAAATTGGACGCAAGTGTTTTAAATATATTGATTATGTGTTTGCCTAAGTAGCGATAACCCTCCTGAACCCATTATCCATGACTGTCAATTTTCAAAGATGTTAGTTTGTTAAATTGCATTATGTTACGCGAATATTAAAATAGATCTATTGGGATTAAACCTCCCCGTTTGGGTGCTTATCGTATCAACCGGAAACGAACGTTGACCATTGTCGGACTTGGATTTGCTGTTACAACATCTGTACGGGCAAAATACTGCTAAACCAGCAAATATAGTTGAGCTTCAGTGTCTATGAGCTGAGTGGCAACAGTATTCTGGTTTTGTGATTGTTGGCATATGTTGTTAACATCACGGGAAATCTTGCGGTCCTGCATAATTTAAATACATAAACCCTATGAATTCACCACAATGTTTGTTGACATTTAAACAATGTTCAGGAGGTCAATAGGCACGAGGTCCAAGGATGCCATGGATTACATTTTTGATTGCACATTTTAAAGATTTTATGTGCATCATATTTTTGGGAAAATGTTTGTTGTCTTTTTGTTAATATTAAACAAGGAACAAGTAAAAGCTTTATGCTTTTGATTATGTCTTATAATCCAATGTAATCAATTAAAACTACTTTTTTATGTCGCGGTTCTTATATGTATCTTGTGATGGTATCTTGAAGTAACACGCCCGGATCCTTATTCCGCTGCGACCTCATTTTGTGGGGTGTTACAGATTGGTATCAAGAGCCAAGGTTATATAGAGAACCAGGTCAAAAATGTATTTTGCTGGACTATAACCCGTTTTTCATTTCAAACATTGCATACATACAAAAGGGTTTTTACGAGTATTCATATACTAAATTGGTTGCATTATTCGGTTAGCTGATAAACATGCATACTTTATATACATTGTTTATAATATATTACTTAAAAAGAGATAATAGTCTTATATTAATAATACTTATATAAGTCACTTTGATTTTTTAGTTTCGAGCATGAACGGATTCGGAAGATCTACTGTTTACGTATAACTGAAGATATCCATCCTATATGAGGACCTATCTGACATAGATCACCATGAGCCAAAGAACTATTTTTAGGATCCTACCATCTCCATATTACGTGCCAGGCCCTAAGGAGCCAGAGCAGGCCAACCACCTTATCACCTATCTATGTACATTGGTTTCCGAGCCTGTTTATCCGAAGTTCTACCAGAGACGAGCATGTCAGGTTCGAAAGATTCTACAGTTACGTATACTGAGGCAGCCAACCCATATGCGGACCTACCGGGATACATCCCTGAGTCCGATCCTGAGGAGGATCCGGAGGAGGATGACAAGGAGGATCCTAAGGAGGATCCAGCCGACTATCCTGCTGACAGAGGAGATGATGATGATGATGATGCAGAGGAGGAGCACTTAGCTCCTGCCGACCCTACAGATGTTGCTTATTCAGCTGACCAGGACCCATACCTTGCTTATCGCGTTACGGCTAGGATGTCCATCCGACCCCAGACGCCAGCACCGTTCCTCTCGGAGGAAGATGCTGAGAGATTCCTTGCCATACCTACTCCTCCACCATCACCTCTCTTTCCATACTCATCACCACTTCCTCAGATACCCTCTCC
>BQNB010206976.1:0-10511 GCA_026074375.1 Tanacetum coccineum | reverse complement strand
ACGGATGATGAGCAAGTTACGGTTTGGTTGATTGTGGTGAGATAGTAATCAAGTTTGGGAGAGAACGGATGCAGTAATGCTTGTCTAAGATTGAATCTAAGTTTTATTGATACTTTGATAGAGAAAATTGATTAGAACTATTAGTTTGTGTTCTGATGATGGAATTAGTTTAAGCAAAGCTGTGATATTCTTATCGATGAGCAAGTTATAGTTTCGATATATATGCTGTGATTAGTGTCGGAAACTTGAAGTTCAGCTCTAAGATAGTTCTCTAGGTTTTTGTTAGACTCAAATTATTAGGGCTTAACGATGCGACATGATTATAAACGAACTTCAACTGCAGATTTCAGGAATGTAAATTGATGGTCTATATTTTAATTTAAATAGAGAACTTCTAAAATTGTATTCGATGTGCTGATTTTTTCCGGATGCATAGCCTTAAAAAAACTTAGTTTGGGTAAAATCAAGTTTTGTTTGCTGTATGGCGGGAACGTGGCTGTTGTTTTGGGCGAATTCATAACAAATATGTTAGTTTCTGATTAAGCTTCAATATGTTTGATTTAAAATGTGTTAACCTCTAGAGGGCGTGTATAGTAGGAAATTTGATATATTGTATCTCCGTTGACATGACTACATGAATGGCCTGATAATTTTCTAATTTCTTTGAATACACAGTGTTCAGAAACCAAAAACAACAGATGAATTTCGAGTTCTAGTAAAACATCGACAGCCTGTAACTGCTGTAGCTTTATCAGAAGACGACACTAAAGGATTTTCAGCTTCAAAAGATGGATATATTGTCCAATGGGACGTTGAAACCGGGAAAACACAGCCATATGCTTGGCCTAGTGAGGAAGTATTGAGGTCTCATGGTGCAGATGAGCTAAAAGGTAAAGCTAAAAAGCGTAGCAAGCATGTTTTAGCTCTTGCTGTAAGTTCTGATGGCCGGTATTTGGCAAGTGGAGGATTTGATCGACATGTTCATTTATGGGATACACGTACAAGGGAGCATATTCAGGTGTTCATTCTATAATTTCATGATAAGTTTGTGTTTAATGTGTTTTATCTTTTCACACGGGGGGATCTTATATACCGGTGGTGCTTATTTTCAGGCTTTTAGGGGCCATAAAGGACCTGTCTCATGTTTGACCTTTAGACACGGGACTTCAGAGTTATTTTCTGGTTCATACGATCGAACCATCAAACTATGGCATGCAGATGACAGATCGCACGTAGACACATTATTTGGTCATCAAAGTGATGTTTTACAAATCGATTGCTTAAGAAAAGAACGTCTTCTAACTGTTGGTCGTGACCGGACACTGCACTTATGCAAGGTAACCGTCTTGCAAATACTTTTCAGCTTAATTTATATATTTTAGTACGCAATCCATAATTTGTTCGGTTCAAAACAGATTCCTGAGGAGTCACAACTAGTCTTCCGTGCTCCTGCAGCATCATTGGAGTCCTGCTGTTTTATCAGTGATGATGAATTTTTATCGGGCTCAGATGATGGTAGTATCGAGCATTGGACCGTAATGCGGAAGAAGCCCCTTCATATTGTGAAAAATGCACATCCTTTATTGACCCCAAATAACCTTGAAAACAATGGACAGAATGATGATTTACCAAATGGTAGTAAACGCACAATCAACTCTAAATTTTCTTACAAACCCCTTGTTTTACTTCTATTGATCAACTTAATTTCCGTCCCATTCTTTCAGGTGATCTAAATCATGCTCCTGAAAGCGTATGCTCATCTGCACATTCATGGGTTGGTTCAGTGGCGGTATGTAGAGGCACTGATCTTGCAGCATCAGGAGCTGGTAATGGCATAGTTCGTCTTTGGGAAATAGAAAGCGATGCTAAAGGTGTTAAGCCACTCTTTGAGCTACCATTGGTAAGTCCTGGGGTTTTTAGTTTAGGACAAACTTGGTTATTATTACCCTCTAATTGTATAAAAGAAGTCGGTTCCTTTTAGTTTGACATTGATCAACATGTATATAGGTTGGATACGTAAATTCTTTGGCATTTGCTAAGTCGGGGAAGTTTTTGGTTGCTGGTGTTGGCAAGGTAATTCTTTATACACTTTTCATCTATTTTTCTACTTTCAAAAGTTTCAAATTCTACTTAGGAGACAACTAAAAGTGACGATCTTTCTTTAAGTATTGAGTGTGTGTGCGTGTTTTAAATGTAACCTAATCATGTGGTCACAATTTTCATTCAGGAACCCCGTTTAGGTCGATGGGGATCCATTCCTACTGCTCGGCATGGTGTTGCATTACACCCTTTACATCTCTCGTGATCCCATTACATCAACAGCCCCACCCACTTAAATTAAACAGACCCAAGATCATGTTACAAGAGACACGGAATTGGAACAAGCAAAACAACGCTTCTTTGCTGTTAGTCTGATCCAACCGGGAACGAATTTGGGGTATCCTTATAATACTTTAAGTTGTGCTGTATTTGTTAAATCAATTTTGGTTACGCTTTTGTTCGATATCTTAATTTAGGTGGATTCTGGAATCCTGAAAAAGACTGGAATTTCTGAGTAAATTTAATTGTTGGTCGCAGCGTTCAAAATATATAATTGAGAATAGTACTTTTTTGTAGTCATACACCGTGACACTATATTACAATAGATAGTAGTATAGAGATCCTGTTCTTGCCGCGCCATTTAGTACTACTCGAATAACCTTATTTTGGTCTTGATCAGATTCCGGCAGATTGGGCATAACATAAGATTGAACCCGCAGTTGTTACATGTCTGTCACGTCAGAACATGACAACGATAAGAATCATGTATAAGAAATTATATGTTGTAAATTACATGTATTGTCAAAGCTCACCTGGTGTCCACAATCGAAAGCCATATCTTTCGGGTTGACCAGACACACTGGGCAGACCTAAAAAAAAACAATTCTTTTCACTGTCAGTCGATATCTCGTATATACTGCTGCTATCCGAACAGAAACTGTTTCACAAACTTGAGTTGCTCATATTTAACGACTACTTACCTTATTGCCATACATCTCATTCCCACGGTATTCTGGAGCGCTTGGACTCATGAACTGAGAAGTGGCACCCCAAAGTGAAGGTGGTGGAGCGCTTGGACTCATGAACTGAGAAGTGGCACCCCAAAGTGAAGGTGGTGGAAGGGGAACGACGTTTGGAGCACAACCTGTTCGAGCACTGATCAACAACATAACCTTTTCTTAAAAATACATGTCAAAACTTCTTTGATCATTTATGTAGACAGATATTTGAGTTTACCCTAGTAGACCGAGCTTAAGGGTTGCTTTATACTGCAGCGGTATCTCCATCAACGCAGTTAACGCAAACTGTGTTTGTTTTTCCTGTAGATTCATGTCCTTTGACATGATCTTTGTAAAATTCACAAACTAGCAAGAAACATGACATGTCAGGCATATCTTTGACTACACAAGAAAGATGTAACTAGCAAGAAAGATGTTGCAAACCTGAAAATTGTCGAAGGCTCGAGATGGTATATTATCATCAAACTGTTTCATCATGTTCCATGGACCGTCGCCAACCCCTACCAATACTATCGATAATGGGTACTTACTGCATTAACAACAGCAAACAAGAACGTTAGAGGCTAATTAGTGATTAGTACTTGCAAAATGTTTGCAGCATTGAATGTTACCTTGCTTTCACAATGGCGTCGATGGTGCTTTTCTCTTGTGCACTGAGCTGACCGCGCTTGGTATTGCCACTTCTTGTTACCTAAAGAAGTGCAAATGGAAATCTCAATTTGCAATTCCCAGTGACAGATTTAAACTTCTAGTGACCGTTTGTGCTGTCGTAAATTATAGAATAATTCACCTGGCCGTCGGCGATAATCAGCAAAATATGATACTGGCCACCACTTTCTTCAACAATTTTCATGCCCATTTCTATTATAGGTGCAAAAGAAGTAGGTCCTGCCAACAACATCAATGCATCAACCATCAAGATTAAGATTATTTACGACGGCTGAAACACAGTCAGAAATACCAAAAACCGCACCTGAAAGTTGGAGTTGAGGAACTATCTCTCTATATCGCCTCAATACATCCTCAAATCCTTGACAAAAACTCATGTCTGGATTAAACCCGAATACACTTTGATCGTGTGTTGAGGCTACAAAACATGTTCAAGAAGTGAGATACAAGTTAGTCTAAATCAATTTCACGTCAATGAATAATCTGAAATAATTTTTTTACTAGAAATCGTTTATATACCGTCTCCAAAGCCAAAGCAAGGGATCAAGTTATCCTCATCAAAAGCCGATAGTGTTTGCCCAATGATCGAAATTGCTTGTTCGTACGGGTTTTGTAACACACCGATGGTATGTAAGCTTTGCCCGTTAAATGACCTTTTTCCTAGTTTTAATGAAGAAACATGATGATACTTTTACGGCATGTGTGTCGTCACAATACATATTGTATCACAAACAATACAAGTGAACTTATCGACAAAAAAGAAGTAGCGACAGTTTTTGTCACATGACTAACCTTTCCATTCATTGCTTTTGGTGAAATCGATGCCAACAATAAGATTTGATGATTCAAGTCCTGCTTTAGTAAGGGCCGAAGTAACCTAGTTAAAGAAGAGTGAATATAGTCACTATATGTATCGTATCATATCATATCATAGCATAAACGACAAACGGAAGAGGCTTTCCCTCTTCAGTTTCTCGAGACGAGTATGAGTTTGATGTACGTGGTGTAACCGAGATAATTTGATGACCATTTCCAACGCTTCCTTTTTGTAGCCAACCCAAATTTGTACATGACAAGATTTGTACCTTGAACATGTCACGATAAAGTTGTGAATCTAACACATATTGAGGTCGAGTCCTCTCATACTTAAAAGAGTTTTGTCACTAATTTTTGTCACTAAACCACCTTTCGGTAATATAAATTTTTACCACATCATAACAAATAAAATAAATTTCAAATCCGTTGTAAAGTGAATTTAACATGTCATATTTTTCTCTTCTTTGTTAAATTGTTAGTATTAAATACCCGTGACGTTCACGAGTTTATAACCTAGTGAATTTACATGAAAAATAGAACAAGTAACCTGTTCAAGCGACTTATAGTCGTTGCCAATTCTCCAATACTTTCTTGCCAGCCTTTTATCAGGCGCATGCGGCCCAGAACACTTACCGCCCATTTTTAGCGACACCTTGTTAAAGCTCAAAGGTTTTTTGTTGTCAGTAAATGTGCGTATATACACACAAGGGGATTAAGATACAAACGCCTTATAACTTTGGTTATAAAGACACATAGAAACGTTGACTATTTGATTAGTTAAACTCTAGATTCCACTGAAGAAATTGCCTGGAAATGAGATGTTACTAGCTAGGAAATATATAATTTACATTATGCAATGAAAAGTCTATTTTTGAAACTACTTGGGAATGTTTCAAGAGCACGTGATAAATAGCGTGAGGCGTGGGGTGGTGGCATGGCTAAGCCTTGCGCTTTAAGAGTTATAGCGAGTAGTGACGTTTTTTAAGGCGTGACTTAAAGCGATACAAATTATGAAAATATTTATAAATTTATATATTTATATCATATTTTAAATATATTGAGTTTACAAAAAGTGTCATACATAAGGAATAAAGTCAATACACTATCTTTGTAATATTTTTCATTTTTATAAAAAGAAAACTATTTTTATCGATATTGAATTCAAAACGCCTCCACGCATCATGTTTTATCGCGCTTTATCACGTTTTTTCACTTCTCATCTCACGTCACGCCTTAAGCCTATGTCTTGGCCTATTACATAGCGTGGATGTCACGTATCGTGTCTTTGCGAGGTTTTAACGGCACCATAACGTGCCTTTTAGAACCCTGATGATTGATGATGACTGAGTGCATAACAATGCGCATGCGATTTACTTTATTTTTCAAATGAGCTTATGTGTTGTGGAAATGGCGAAATGCTTATGCAATATTAAATAATCAAAATAAGTTCATAGCTAGATAGTTTACTATAAAAATATAGGGGTAATTATTTGAAAATGTAACTTGTCATATTTAATATTTTCGAGTATTTTGTAGCTGATTTTTACACTGAAGTTTTAAATTTAAACATTTGTGTATATTTGTGACCATTTTATACATATTATATTTTGACTACCCTATTAGTATAGATGGGTAAAATGGTCATTGTACATTAACAAAATACACAAAAATATTCGAATTCAAAATTTTAATTCACCCAAAAGTTTAAATTTAAAACTTTTATTTTATAATAGCAAAAAAAATAGCTGAATAAAACTCAAAAAATGTTAATTATGTACATTTTCAAGTAATTATTCGAACAATATATTGCTAGTTAAAGTGTTTGAATTTGTTAATGTTTGCTCCAAGTTGAATTTTTGTTGTTTGAGTTGTATGTATTTTTATAGTGAAAAGTTATTTTGATATACAACTAAATTTTAATTTTGTTGCGATTAACACTAAACTTATTTTTTGTGTTTTGGAGTGGATCTGTATTAAAAGTATAAGCTAAAACTCATACAAGGATTGGAAGTAAACTCTTTTTTAACTTAAAGGTTTAACATGTAAGTTTTTATTTAACTTTTGGATATAGTGTGTTATTAGTCTATAAATGCAGGGACTGAAAAAGGATAAGTTGGAAAGCTGTGGACTGGAGCAGGAATGAAGCAGCTAGGTTTAGGGTAGTATAAAAGGAATGAGATCATAACTTTTTCTTTTCATATTTTGTGTGTATTCTCTTAATCTGTTGAGATTTCATCTTCTTTCTTTGTATTGTTCTTGAACTCAAAACTAGTAATCACATTCGAAGTGATTGACTGATGCAGTAATAAAAAAATAAGTGGGGAGGTTGGTTGTATTTATAATAAGTGTGTTCTTAAGTATTTTGATTGATCTTTGTATAAGTTTTCACATGGTATCAGAGCCAGGTTGACTTTGATACAAAGATTTATTTGTTAAAAGTTTTTCAAAAAATAGGTTTTTAAATTTTTTTTAGGGGTTTTTGAGTTTTAAGTTCAAAATTGTGTTCCTTGCGTTGTTAATTGCAAGAAGAAGTGTTAGATTACTGTTTTTTGATAAAGATAATAGTCAATTAGTGTTTCTAATTTTTAGGGTTTTCTGTTAGATCTTGTTTTCTTGATCAACGAGTGTTGATTAAGATTTTATTGGGTTAAATCAAGTGGTCTGTGAGTTCTTGGGCCATTGTGAAAAAACTAAGGTAGAGTGTATCAAACCCTAGTTAGGTTAATTTTTCAATTATCTATGATTTTTAGTTTCTTTGTTTGTTAATTGATTATCTTTGTGATTAGTTTGGAAAAAACCTAATTCTTGATAGTCTGGGTTATTTGTTCAATAATTAAAAACCATTTCTAACTGTTTTTTATTGCTTTTGCAGGTTGTTGGTATTATTTTCCGTTGCATGTTGATTCTTAAGATCTTCTTGATCTTAATTTGGAGTGTTGTTGCGCATGCATTGTAACACCCCACTCGCACCCTTTCTTTTAGGTTTTTTAGATTTCTAGAGCTGGTGGAAGGTTTAGTTTAAGAGGATTTTGTGGTATTTGTGTTGGATTTGTGGGTTTTGTTGATTGGAGGTTCTATGTGACTGAAGGAGTATAAGGTGGTTTAATTCTTTGTTTTTGTGTGTTTTGCTTTCTGTTTTAACCTGTCAATATGGTTGATGGGGATAAGCCTCTAGACACTGGTAAAAAGATTAAAACTAGGGTAGTTGTGAGTTAAAATTAGATGTTTATGACTCTTTGTATCTTCACTTTAATGATATTGGTTCTCAGTTAATTACCTTTACACTTGAAGGGACTGAGAATTATAAAGTCTGGTCTGCTGCTGTTTAACTTGCCTTACATACTAGGAATAAATTGGGATTTATAACCGGTGAATGTACTAAAGATGAAAATGATGTTATGTTACAAGAACAGTGGGACATGTGTAACTATATGGTGTTGTCCTGGTTGTTAGGATGTATTTATGAGGATTTATATAAGGGTCAAGTATTTTTTTTTCTAAAAATGTTAAAATTGTGTGGGATGAATTAGAGGAAACTTATAATAAGGAAGATGGGTCTATGATTTTTAACTTGCATTTTAAAGTACACTCTTATACTCAATCTAAATCTTCTTTGTTTGAATAATATCACAACCTGAATGCTCTATGGAGACAAATTGACTCTTTAGTTAATCTGCCTAAATGCAGTTGTGATGGTGCCTCTGTTCTTAAGAAGCATGGTCAGTTTCTCAGGCTGATGCAGTTTCTTATGGGACTTGATGAGGTTTCTGCTCTAGTAAGGAGTCAAATATTAACTACTGAACCTTTACCTAATGTTAAAAGTGCTTTTGCTACTCTGTCTAGAGATAAGTCACACAGAAATAGTTATGTTCATAATACTAGAACTAAAACAGGACCTTCTGCTTTTGTTACTAAACATAATTAATAGACTACTAATAAGTTTAACAATCAAAATAAAAAGTTTAATAGATCCTCATTGGTTTGTAAGCATTGCAATAGATTTGGTCATACCATAGACAGATGTTTTGAAACTATTGGGTACCCTCCATATTATAAGAAGAAAAGTGCAGATATTCAAAATGTTTCTAGTAATGCTGCAATTTCAGGACATAAGGTAGATCAAACACCTGGATAATCTACTTCACATACTTTCACTGATGATCATTTTCAAAAGCTGATTGCTCATATTAGTGAAAAGTCTAGGTCTGGTTGTGTGTCTACAAATATTGCAGGTATGAATTGTGTTGTGAGTTTTTGCACTTTAAGGTTTTTCAATTTTAACACAAACATTAGTACCTATAGTGTATACATTGGATGGATAATTGACTCTGGTGCAAGTCAACATATGACTTACACTACTTTACATATGTTTAATCTGGTAAATGTAACCAAGTTAAACATGACAGTTGGACACCCAAATGGGACAAATGCTTAGGTCACTTATATTGGGTGTCTTAAGTTGTCTAAGACTATGACCTTATTTGATGTTTTAGTTGTACCTAACTATCATGTTAGTATTCTATATGTCCATAAATTGTCTAAAGATAACAAATTAAGAGTGGTTTTTGATGGAAATCAGTGTTTAATTCAGGTAACTGTTCTAAAGACCCTGGTGGGGATTGGCAGTGAACACAGTGGCTTGTATTTTTCTCTGATACAGGTAAGAAACTTGTTAATAAGAATATTAGGACATGTAATTTGTCTAAATGCATTTGGCATAATAGAATTGGTCATCCTTCTGACCAAGTCTTAGGGATATTAAAAGACAAAATACATGTTGAAAATTGATGACATAAAATAACATCATTTTTATAACATCATTTATCATATGTTTCTTACCTATTTTTGTATAATTATTGCATGAATTGGTACTTAATTGCTTAAAGTTGTCATTTGCAATAATTATGAAGTTATGCTAAAAGACACGCATTTTGGAACTTTGTGGAAAACTAGAAGGGGGGTTGAATAGTTTATGGCTTTTTAATTTGATGTATAGTTTGTTTATAAAAACTTATATTCAACTTTATGTGATCTCAATATGTGCACAATATGAACAATATAAGTAAGTAAATAAGTGATAAATAAGTATGCAAGACAAGAGATAAGAGTTAGAAAGATCAAACCACAACACAAGGATTTATAGTGGTCCTGTAACGAATCACCTCTTCGCCTTACTCCACTCTCCGAGCACCAAACTCGAGAGTTCTCGTCACTACGTCAACAAACTCCCTTTAGGCGGAGAAAACCTTACACAACTAAGCTTACACCGATTTTCGACACTAAGCCAAATGTCGAGTTCTAATCCTAGCTAGAACTAATCTATAACAAATTTTTTTATTTTGAGGACTAAAATACTAACCGTACTACTTCACAACAATTCACTACTTCACTTTACTTTACAACTTCACTACGCTTCACAACTTCATTTCACCTAGACACTACTAGGATCACACTAATCTAACACTACTTACTAAGATCACCACGGTCTAACTATACTTACAATTATCACCACAATCTACCTATTACACACAACTACAGTACACACCTTCACAATATACACAAATGATTTACAAGATATACTACACCTTCACAATAACTAAAACAAAACTACAATACTTCTTGACTTGATGACAATAAGTATTATTCTCTTGCACTTGAGGAACTGAGCTTGAATCACATGGAAACAAAGCTTTATGATTAAATGATCAAAAGATTGTAGATGATGTGTGGACTGATTTTAGACAGAAAAGAATGAGTGTAAAATGTGATAAAATCAGTAAGGAACACTCCATAATTTATAGGCAAGCTAGGGAGCGTTTTTTGTCTGGTCGGCCCCCTTAGCTCTATGGTCGGCCCCCTTATCACTAAGGGGCCGCCCTTATATTTAAGGGGGTCGCCCAGGCTCAGACGCTCTCTTTTTTGTCTTTTATAGGGAAGGTGTTTTCTGGAACATTTCTAGCCATTTTT
>BQNB010206972.1:0-10511 GCA_026074375.1 Tanacetum coccineum | reverse complement strand
TATTTTTTGTGTATAAAGGATTGGTATTACTCAATTATGATGCATTTGAGCCAGGCACCATAGTGTTTTCTTGAAATGGTCAATATTGGAGACGGCAAATTCAACTAATTTATAGGAAAGGGCCGATTTGGGTTAATATTTGGCGTCAAAATGGTAAGATGGGTAAAACTTTAAAAGAAATTAGCAAATGGGAACAATTTGATTTGGTTGAACGGGTCAAAGTCGTCATAGTGTATTCAAAATGCATAAACCTCCTATCTTATTCAATTAAAAGATATGTTGTTCATCATTATATGTAGTTTTTTTAGTAATTTTAACACATCAATTATTTTAGAATTTTAAAAGTGGAATAGTTTTTGTAGGCCAACCCACACAGCCTACATAAAAGCTACCATTTTGGTTCTACATTATAATAATCATTTTGACCCGAACCTGTAAAATAGCTGTAAGTATTCAAAACTTTAAATGTTGATTATACAGAAATGACAAGGGCCACTCACTCAATGCATCTTACTACAATGTTGTCAATCCCCTGAGTAATAGGTGTGGAGGTGAATCACCACCTTTCAACCAATGAAAGCAGAATTACTGTTGGCACTTGACATTTTTTGGATCCATTGGCGATAGTGAAGGCTCAGGTCATCAACAATGGAAAGGCAAGTGCACTCATCCTACACGAGTATATACCATGTTTTGTTAGATATTAACTCAATTGACTTTAAGTGTTTGTATTTATCTTAAAGCCCGCTATTATGGAGGATGATTCACCTTTACCTTATGACCATCTCGAATCCCCTGAATACAAAAGATTGATGGCCAGGTATTATCATGCAAATTGCAAAGTATGCATTATTACCACTTAGCACTATTAAAGCTGTTATCAGCAGTCCTCCCATGAAATAAGAAAGCCCATTGGTTCAAATTTTTTCAGTGTGCAGTTATTTTTTGGTTGAAAGCGGAACCGAGACAAAAACAGAAGCATTTTACGTTTCTAGGTACCTGCGTTTATCTGCTTATTCGGGTTGCATCTGATGAATATCAACTTCTTTTTTATTTGTTTACCATTATTTTGTGTTTTGATTCAGAACTATATTGCTCTTCAAGTTTGAGTTTAGAAAATTAACTATGCATTTGACTTGGGAGGGTGGCATTATTCTTATACTTTCCTTTTTTATCTTTGTCCAGAGTAGCGATCAAGAAAAGTTGAAGAAGATGGTAACAGTAGGTGATCACTCTTCTAAGGAGGTACTATTTAGAAGCAACTTATACAAGCAAAATGTATGCATTACTTACATACTTTTAACTTTAATTTTTTAAGTTGACCCTTTTTCCGTTACAAGTTTTTTGTTAAGAACATTATGTTTCAACATTATTTTTTTTCTGAAACAGAGAGAAGGAGACGATGAGCCTGAGTCAGACACATGGGATTTAAAGAAACTAGAGGTAGGGACATGTGGTATTTGCCTTAGCTCAAAGTTTTCATGTTTTTTCAATTAAATACATTTACAGATTGATTTATCAGTTAACATACTTCAATACTTTTAAAATTATTATTTTCGTTAGTTCTTTCTAGTTTTATTCAAAAAAACAAATAAAGTTCAACGTGAGGAATTCTGTGTTTTTGGATATGTGGTTGAACTTATCAGTGGGAGCAAAAGGGAGGAGAATTATGAAGTCATTAAAGAAAGGTATGAGAAACACACACTACTTGTCTTTATTATCATTCATCACTCCTATATTTATTTAGTTTAGAGTTTAGGATTAAACAATTTCAGGCGATCTTAACTGATAAGCAGAAGCAGGTGAGAGTATTTTATGGATTATAGTTTTTTAAGTTTTTATTGACAATGTTTATTTCCCTAGGAACATCAGTAGTTAAGGTAGTCATGAGTGCAGGTTATTAGTTACAGGTGAGCGTATTTTATGGAATAGATGTACATTATGTTGTTTGATTTTAGAGACTCGCTCTGTCATATTTAAGTTTACAAACTTGACTTGTATATTATAAGGATGTTCTAAACAGTTGAGAATGATTGTAAAATGACATTGTGTGTTATGAATGTTTTATTTATTATAATTAGTTGATTTTGGATTGATGCAAGGAATGTATTGATTCTTAAGAGTAAATGTAAGTACTTGAAAAGTTACATTTTATTACCTGTAGCACATATGGCGGATAATATAGATTTGAAGGATTTTTCTGTTATATAATTTTTTTAACTTCAAGTTTTGTGAACTTTCAGTAATGATGTTTAACTGTTGTTTGTGTTTGGAAGGACGATACCGAATGGGTAATATGCGCCTTAAACTAACTTGGAGAGGGGTTCCAATTGTTTTTCATTCAGTATTGTAGGAAGCTGAAATGGATTACATCGGGAGACATGTCACTATTAGTAGCATTAGGCATCATACTGGCAACATGTTTAAGGAAGACAAGACCTCTAAGGATGGATGTAGTAGCACATAGTAACAATTGCATATTTTAACTCATAACTTATAATACATTCGTAATTATGATTCTTCCAAAAAGTAATATACATTCGTGTTAGTTTTCACATTGCATATCATGTACTCCTTTTTGTATATTTTTTAATGACGAAAAATTTATTAAATTTTATTTCCTCTTATCAAATTTCATGTTGTTTGTATAAGTCGACTATAGACCACTAAATCCAAAGTTTTGTAATTAATGGTCTATACCAATGTACGAGCGACTTAGTCATGCTAGATAATAAACAAATTTAAAACAAAAGGCTTAAAACAGTGTTTCTATAATAAAAAATTAAAAAAAACAAATATTTAGCCAAAAATAAAATGAAAACATTAATCACAAGTCATACCCGCCCATCGGGCGGGTTTTGTAATATATATATATATATATATATATATATATATATATATATATATATATATATATATATATATATATATATATAAACTACTCTACCTGCGAATAGACAACAATTATAATATATACAAATACAATAAGTCGGTAGGCACTATTTGTCTTGGCACTTTGTGGCTAAGCGCCCATAAGCTTGGGCTCGCGGGTGGCTTGGATTATTTTTTTTAATTTTTTTAGAATGGGCTTTAACATATTTTTATTTGGTCTGTCAAAGATTGACTAAGTCCGTCTTAGCTATCTTTCACGTATATACATTGCAAGTCGTTATTTAGTGGGTCACAACAAGTGTCAAATAACCGTAATACGACACAATACATAAATACCTTGCCGCGAAGCGCGGGTTTGCAAACTTCGTTAGATATACAAAATCAAGGCTAACAATTATGCATTGCAGGTGTGAAATTATGTATTTTATAGCAACAAAATAAAGTTTTAACAAAATATTTTTCTAATGATGACTGTGAAATGATGTAAAGTAGTAAAAGTATTAAGTTAAATAGGTTAAAAACTTAATTTGTTATAATTATTAAACTTAGAGGGTTTACTCTCTAATCTTTAATTCTTGAATTGTAACTTTATATTAAACAGCGGTATGTATCCAAATACGCGAATCCCGAGCACTCTCATCACTCACATATCCCTCTCACATAACCCTCTCCCACTTCACGCGTCCACTTCCGTTTTTCAGTCATATCTTCTTCCACCTTTAACCATCTCATTCATCTCATATATCTTTTTTTTTCTCTCTCTCTCTCTACCACTTTACTCGCTCTCACATCTTATTAATACGAATATTCGCGTAAAAACGAGATTTATATTTAATGATCTTCATGGTTTGATAATAACAAATACAATGTCATACTACGTAAAAGTTTACGTAAACAAGTTATTTAGTCGTAAGTTTACTTGACGACGACAAATCACTTAAGGTATGAATATGACATTATTAAACGTAGTTAATGATCAAAAAAAATATTTTCTATCGCACTTAAACTTAATCATTTGCATAAACCTTTCTAATCAAATGATTTTAAGTAAACACATGATTAATTATAAGCTAATTATATTAATCAGGTAAGACAAAATAGGATTAACCATAAGTGGAAAAAATCTTTTCAAATCTTTTCCAAATCTAGAAAATCTTTCCTTATTTATGTTAAGAAATATTTTCCTTCCAGAAGAATCTAATAAATCTGATTTTTAAGTACATAAGAATATTTTGTTAAGATTTAGGGTTAATCACAAAAAGATAAAAACTGTCCCAGCTGCATCTCACGGATCCAGCAAAACCAAAGGACGGATCCAGGTAATGGTGGATCCGTGGATCCGTACGTCCAACTGTTTGGACCAGATTTGAATTTCAAATGTTGGCTATAAATACCAACCTCATGTCTTCATTTTAAACAACCCTTTCTAATATTTCTCTTTCTATCTTTTGCATTTTCATAGATTCTTTGATCATTATACTTGTTTCATTATCCATTACAAGTGATCAAATCATTCCACTCTCTAGTGAAGAACACTAACGAAGACGTGAAGCTTCAAGTGTTATTAGAACAGTTGTGCACCACATTTGTGATATCTATCTATCTTGTATCTCTTGTGAGTTGTGTGTTGTGAGTTGTGTATATCATATGTGTATGATAGGTTAGTATTTTAGGTTTTAAAATACGTAGTGTGTTAGATTAGTCCTATCATGAAGTAGAACTCGGTATTTAGCTTAGTACGGAATAAAAGTTGTAGCGACGTTATCCGAGTTTTCTCACACTAAAGGGGAAGCTTGTAGAATAGTAAACAAAACTCTCAAGTTAGTAGTTATGGGGAGTGGAGTAGGATGAAGAGGAGATTCATAGGTCGATACCACTATCAAAAAAAATCATGTGTTATCGGTTTGATCTTTCCTATCTTTACTTATTTATATTCTACATTTACTTAAACTATTTGATAACCTCGCTATCATATTAAATTGTATATCACTTGATTTCACATAATTAGATAATCTAAGTATTAATTTTTAAAACGGTAAAACTATTCAACCCCCTTCTAGTTTCCACAATTGGTATCATAAGCCAAGGTCACCCAAGATCTTTAACGTATATTGTACATTAAATCTTGAATCGATTTATGGATTTCGATAAATATCTAGAAGGGAAATCTATGCAAAGGCCACCACTTTTCGAAAGCGATTGTTTTATATATTGGAAAAATAGATTTGAAACTTATGTGAAAGCAATAGATTTAGATCTTTGGCATATTATCATGAATGGTGATTTTCCACCGGTTGCTAGAAACAAAGAAACCCAAGTTTTAGAAATGGTTCCTTTTGAACAACAAGATGATGATCTTAAAAAAAACTTGCTAAAAATAATGAAGCTAAAATGGTTCTTTATAATGCTTTACCTAAAAAGGAATACGAAAGAATTTTTATGTGTAAAACGGCTAAAGATATTTGGCAATCGTTGTTAATCACACATCAAGGTAATAGACCAAGTAAGGTTAATAAGAAAAATTGATCTACTAGTCAACAAATATGAACAAATTTACTATCCTTGAAGAAAATCTATTGATAGCGGTTATTTTGGGCTAGATTTAACACTAGATTACTAGTCTTAAAGCTCTAATAAGGGTTCTCTGGCAAGAAACTAGTTAGGACGTTTCTTAGGCTCTACATCTACATGGAGAGCAAAAGGTCACGTGGAATTAAGAATCAAAGATTTGAGTCATCACTAGCACAAGACGACTTATCGGCAATCTAAAAGTACATAAAGTAGTCATGGAAATGGATTCTAAAATTTATAGAGGCAAAAAGGAAAGAGTTAAGTCCATTGCCTTGAAAGCTAAGAAAGAGTCTAGTGATGATGAAACTTTGACATCCGGAAGCGAAACGAAGAAATAATGCAATGGCAGATAAGGACCTACTAAAAATGTTTATTTAGAGATAAAGGGTAAATTGTTAGGCAACCAAGAGACGAAAAGAATTCATTCCGACAAAAGAGGAGAAAGAAAGGAAAGAGTGACCGAAAATGTTTTAGATGCGGTGATCCAAATCATCTCATTGGCGATTGTCCAAAACCATCTCGCAACAAAGATCAAAAGGCCTTCATTGGAGGTTCTTGGAGCGATAGCGAAAATGACGTCGAAGACAAAACCAACGATGAAACTTGTCTCATGGATCAATCGTCAAATGAGGTAACTCTTAACTCTTCCTATTATAGTGATAATACATCTTCTCTTGATAATGATAGTATGCAAATAGAATACGATAGCTTATGTAAAGTTAGCTTAAAAATCATTAACAAGGATAAAATTTTGAAAACTAAAAGAGATCTTTTAGAAAAAGAAATTTTAGAATTGAACGAGAAAATTAAGAAACTTGAGAGAAGTAAAGAAATTGAGATTGCGTGTAAGTCATGTGAGGAACTTAAATCGGAAAACGCCAAACTTAAAGAAACTCAAGTTAAATTTGTTAAATTTGATAAAAGCGCTAATTCACTTAGAGAAATGTTAAATAATCAAAAGTCACCTAGTTGTAAAATTGTCTAGATTTGATTATAGTCAAGCTTAAAAAAAAAAAAAAAAAAAAAAACAACAATGCGGAACTAAAACATGTGGATTTACATTGGATTTTCGCTGAAAAGGCGACAGACGGATCCACCATAAAGGTGCACGGATCCACTTTACCTGGATCCGTGAATCGCACCTATGGCGAAAAGGGACAGAACATTGTTTTTAGTCCACCTATGTCTTCTAGATCGATTTTGTTATACTAGGAAGAAACTAAATATATTAATAGCATTGATGAGTCAAAGAAACCATCTTTAAAACCATCACCTAAAAGCGGTATAGGTTATGTCAAAACCGAGTCTAGATCGAAAACACCTCCACCTAGAAGAAACATCTCTTCTCAACCAAGATACAACACACCTCAATCTAGGAGAAACTCTAGACAACCAATTCCTCAAAACTTCTACCCTATGAATTAGAACAACTAACAAAATCAAGGCTTTGTACATATGAGAAATTGTATCTCATTTCAATATCCTAATCAATTGCAACAAATGCAAAGGATGTACAACACTAACATATTCGGACCCATGAGATATTGAGGACCAAACGCTTAAATTTGTTTTTCTTGAAATAGGTATGCTTGAGAACATGCTCTGAACCAGATGAGTAGATCAAAGATAGTGGTTGCTCCAAATATATAACCGGTAATAAGAGTTTAGTCTCTACCTACAAAGCATACGACGGAGGTAATGTTGTTTTTGGAAGTAACCTAAAAGGAAAGATCGTAGGCAAAGGTACAATCTCTAATAACTCTCTTACTATATCTAGTGTAGAACACGTAGATAACTTAGCTTTTAACTTACTTAGTATCGGTCCAAAATTTAGACAATATTGTCAAGTCTTAACACGGAAGAAGTTATAAAATAACTAAAGATGGTAAAATTATAAGAAACGGGATTAGGAAAAATGGTTTGTACGTAATGAAATTAGGAAATAAGACTCAAGACAAATTATGTCTCGCCTCGGCAGTGGATAACTTTACCTTATGGCATAGAAGACTTAGTCAAGCAAATATGCGTTTAATTCAATCGTTGTCATCTAAAGAATTATTTAGAAACTTACCTAAACTAAAATATGATAAACATTTTTGTAATGCTTGTAAAATTGAGAAGCAAGCTCATACAAGTCATAAAGCTAATAATACGGTTTCCACTAAAAGATGTTTAGAACTATTACATATGGACTTATTTGGTCCATCGGCAATTAAAAGCTATGGAGGTAATTTATACACCTTAGTTTCAGTAGATGATTATTCTAGGTATACATGGACTAGATTCTAAAGACTAAAAATGAAGCTTTTGAGAAATTTGAAATATTAAGTAGGAAAATTCAAAACCAACTAGGTAGTTCTATAATAGCCATTAGAACGGATCATGGTCGGGAATTTAATAATGAAGTACAATTCGGAGCTTATTGTGATGCACAAGGCATTACTCATAACTTCTTGGCTCCACAATCAAATAGGGTAGTAGAAAGAAAGAATCGGACCTTGCAAGAGATGTCTAGGACCATGCTTAATGAACAATCAATTCCACAAATTTTTTGGTGTAATGTCGTTGATACGTCAACTTATATATTAAATAGAATACTAATTCGACCAATACTAGGAAAAACTCCTTAAGAAATATTTAGAAGTGAGAAACCTTCTTTGGAATATTTTAAAGTATTTGGAAGCAAGTGCTTCATCTTGAATACTAAAGACCATCTAACCAAGTTTGACCCAAAGTCATACGAAGGTGTTTTTCTATGATATTCTCAAAATAGCAAAGCTTATGTGATATTAAATAAACACACAATGAAAGTTGAAGAATCACTCAACGTGACATTCGATAAAAGTCCTCCTCCTACCAAAATTATCACCATTGGTTGATGATGATGTTGGTGAAGAAGAAGCCATTAGAAAGAATACCAAAATAGTAAATACTAATAATGAAGAAGATGAGTCAATAGAAGTTGAAGAAATCGTTAACATTAAGGAGTCCAAAAATCATCTACTAGATCAAGTCATAGGAAATCTTAATCAAAGAACGTTAAGATCTCAAGCCCAAAATCATAGTAATTTCTTAACCCAAAAATGTTAATGAAGCATTAAAAAATAAAAGTTGGGTTGTAGCTATGCAAGAAGAACTAAATCAATTCCTAGCTAATGACGTTTGGGAATTAGTCCCTTTACCTATAAGTCAATCCGTCATAGGAACAAAATGGGTCTTTAGAAACAAATTAGATGAAAATGGTATTGTATCTAGAAACAAGGCTATATTGGTAGCACAAGGTTATAATCAACAAGAAGGTATATATTATGATGAAACATATGCTCCGGTAGCTAGGCTAGAGTCAATTAGAATACTTCTTGCTATTGCTTGTGCAAATGATTTTAAATTATATCAAATAGATGTAACAAGTGTTTTTCTAAACGGTTTTATAAACGAAGAGCTTTATGTTGCTCAACCTTCGAGGTTCATTGATTTTCAAAACCAAACTATGTTTATAAACTTAAGAAGGCTTTATATGGTCTTAAGCAAGCTCCTAAAGCTTGGTATGATAGACTAAAAGCATTTTTGATAAAACATGAGTATTCAATGGGAATGGTCGATAACACACTTTTTACTAAGAAATCAAAGTCATACCTTATCATTGTTCAAATATATGTCGACGACATTATATTTGGTTCCACATGTCAAAACTTGTGTGATGATTTTGCAAAAATCATGCATGACTAGTTTGAGATGAGTATGATGGGCGAGTTGAACTTCTTCTTGGGTCTTCAAATCAAACAAATGGAAGACAAAATATTTTTCAATCAATCCAAGTACATCAAGGAGATGTTAAAGAAGTTCAGGTTGGAAGATTCCAAACCAACCAAGACGCTGATGTCAACAGAGATCAAGCTCACTAAGGATGATGAAGCCGACTCTGTGGATAGCTCTAAATATCAAGGTATGATTGGTAGTTTACTCTATTTAACTGCAAGTAGGCCCGATATTATGTTTAGTGTTTGCTTATGTGCTCGTTTCCAAGAAAATCCTAAGACTACCCATTTAGAAGCCGTTAAGCGTATATTTAGGTATATTAGAGGAACTAGTCACTTAGGATTATGGTATCCGAAAGGAACCGGAATAGAAACTGTAGTTTATGCCGACTCCGACCACGCGGGCGATTGCGTTGATTGCAAAAGCACTAGTGGCGTTTTTACGTTCATGGGATGTTGTTTAACATCTTGGTTCGCTAAGAAACAAACGGCCCTTGCTATCTCCGTGACCAAAGCCGAATATGTCTCCGCTGGAAAGGCATGTCAACAAGCACTATGGATGAAACAAGCTCTCATCGACTACGGCATACGCCTCGACGATAGCAAAGTCATACCACAAAGAAACATAATCCAAAAGTCTAAACAAAATCAACAAACATCCAAGTATCAAACAATTCATATGACATAAATAAAATCTCTAGGAGAATGACTCCGCATGCAAGCCTATGGTCTCACTAGCCACTCTTCCTAACTTCAACATCCTCAAGATGGTTACCTGAAAATGATGCTTAAAACGTCAACACAAAGGTTGGTGAGAGTCATAGGTTTAAGATACGAAAATCAAAGCTTATAAACAATTACTATGATTAATGCAAACATGGCAGGACAATTACTTTAGTACATACAAGCTAGCATGCAAATGTAACCAAAACAAGCATGGGAACGGAACGTATCCCTCGATCCAACAAATATCAACAATTTGGGTAGGAACGTTACCCCCGATCCATTAAAACCATCACTTCACATGGGTAGGAACATTACCTCCGATCCATTAAAACCATCACTTCACATGGGTAGGAACATTACCCTCGATCCCGATATCATAACAAATAGGTAGGAACGTTACCCCCGATCCAAATACACATAAGCATTTAGCACGAAACATACAATAGCCAAGTAAACTCTATACACTTTTAAAATAAAGACACATAATCACAGTAATTAGAACATTTAAAATCCATTTGCATCATTTCCATCCCAATTTAAAAGCAATATAAAAAGAGGGACTAC
>BQNB010206968.1:0-10511 GCA_026074375.1 Tanacetum coccineum | reverse complement strand
TAACAATTTAGTTTCATTACTTTCACATGTGATTAATTAAGTAACCTTATAAAACCCTAATTATTACATAAACATGTTTATACTTAAACCATATGTTAACATACTTTTACATTCATTTTCCATGATATATATAACCATATGACATAAGAATAAATGCATAAATTCATAAACATAAGTAATAACTCATTTTACATATTAAAAAGTCCTTAGTGGTGATTATAGCCATAATTAACATATAACACATAAAATCATAAGAAATAAAAGTATAAAGGAATTAAGAAGACCTTAGAGATGATGTAAGAGATGAGAAACAAGTTCTAAACCCGTGTTTAGATTCAAAACCAAAGCTTACAAGCTTATAAACCCTAGATTAGGTTTGAAACCCTAATCTTCCCTTTTCTTTCTTAATCCTTGCAAATGATGAACCAATGCTTGCAAACACCTTAGTATGCCTTAGGATTGATGTGTAAAGGGTTGTATGGATTGTATAAAAATTTTGTATGATTTGCTTAAGTGAGCTTATTGAGCCGTGGGTTAGGAGAGGAAGAGGAAGAGAGTTTTTGTGATTTATTGTTAAGTGTTTAAGAAAGGAAGAGTGCATGCATGCTATATATAGTCAAAATATCTAACTAACCTAACCATGGTTACTTTCTAACCCTTGCACAAGGTTAGTTTGCCAAGTGGTTCATGGTGTAAGAGATGGTTCCCTATGATCTTTATAATATCTAGATTTTTAGCAAGTTGATAAGTCTTGGTCATAACTTGGAAATTTCGGCACATATACATATATGTGATGTTATATTTATTATTTTGGGTATTGGGTATAATCGTGGGTATTCGTTTAAGCGTAGTTAGGTTTTGGTGCTTCCGGGTATGCCGAAACGCGTTTTATCGTGAAACGTAAGCATTTTACGTAGCCATTAAAAATAAGATGAACAAAGTTATTAATTATCCTTAAAATAATCATATAACACTTGCTTGATATAAACATTTAATCGTTTAATGCCCGTTTACATTGTATGATCATTTTCAGTTTACGCGATTTAGCTTAACGATTATGATTTAAAAGCAAACGCGTAAAACCCTAAAAATAAATTGTGAATTACATAATGTCATACAATGACCTAAAACACGAGGTGTTATAGTATAGTACTATGGTAAGTCTTAATAAGTTCTTTTTATTTGATATTTTATGAGCAATGCGGTGATCTCCGAAACATTAACGTGACTTTATTTCATTTCCTTTTCAATAATATTGACATTCGGTGTACTTTGTTAATTCCACTAGTTATTTTATTGTTCGACTCCGAGTCCGAACACTCTTCTTATGCTTTTGAATCGCGTATGTTGTGTTTGTAATCCATTGTTTTGAAATCTTCTAATTGATGGGAGTACGGCTTTATCTTATCACCTCAGATCGTGACGTCTTTTGGCACTTACCTTTGGAACATGATGGACTAATGTCTCATTACTCTTTTTGTTACTTCTTATGATTTTGAAGAATCATGCCTTCAAGTAGACACTCCTTTTTACTTATTGTAACATTGTTTTGATATTGTGTTTTGTGTCGGTCATGCTTAAGTAGGATGATTTATAATCGTCTTATTGAAATGAATTGGGACGCTTCTTTATTTGAATAAGGGAATTATAAATGAGTGGGCTTATGTGTATCCGACATAGCGTGCGTACGAATCATCCTTTGGGCTATGAACTTCTTTCGACTCGTCGTTTGTTATATGGATTTTCCGAATGTGTATCAACCGTCGCAAACCCTATTGAGATAAGTCAAATAGAGCACCAGGACGGCGCTCCCTTAAGGTGGGAAGACTATAGCATCTCGTATTTTATAGTCAATATTTTAACCGAGCCTTAATTCTATTTCTAATTTTTATGGAATTTATTATTTTTTATTTTTAGCCGTTCTAACAAAAATCGTCGTTATAGCTAGTTACAGATCACGCCTTGAATATTTATCCATTTTAACGTTTGAGAATTCAATAATTCCATATTTTAGCTTCAAGAGCTTATTTATTTTTCATTTTAACACTTTTCGACTTTTATCTGCGTTTGGCCGAAACCATTTCAAATTAGCGTTTTTACAATTTTTAATATTTTAACTACGTGTTTTAAAATCAAATATTGTAGTATAAATGTTTTAAAAAAATAAAATAATAATAAAAATATAATTTATAAAATAACATATAAACCAAACACTCTCTTTAATTGTTTTAGGCTCAATCAAAACTAAAAACCAAACATCCCCTTATTATATTTTTACTCCTACTAAATTCTAAACCAAACACACTCATATATTTGTATTTCCTCCAACAAAACCAAAAAGCAAACACTCCTTTATTACTCTTTTTACTCCTACAAAACTGGAAACCAAACACTCCTTATTTTCTTTTAATTATGCACTTACCCTTTTATTTAATAACACACAAGTTGTTATTCAAAAAAAAGTTATTAAGCCTTATATGGGTCGACTAGCACACACACTAAACACAAACAAAAAAAACCCATCTCTTTCTCCCTCTCCTCCCATACATGGCTCATCACAAAATCAAGGGGGTTTCACCATCTTTGATCCTAGATCTAATTCAAGTATTCAAGAGTGATTATCAAGGTCATCTAAGGTGTTCTTAAAGATCAATTCATTCAATTTCAAGAATTTAATCAAAGAATTAAAAGTTAGGGTTTCATAATTAAATTGGGGCTTTTGCAAGAATTTATTGGGGTTTGGTTTAAGCAAGTGTATAACAATATTTAGAAGGGTTATAATCTATTCTTGATTTGGTTTGGGTTGTGCCTTGGTCCGAAAATCAGCCAACACCCTAAAGGGTGTGTTTGTGCTTGATTCACTAGTTCTTATCCTAATCTTGTAAGTTTTCTTCTTTGATTTTTGATTTCTATTATTTTCATGAAGTGTTGAAAGTTTTAAGAAACATTAAGGGCAAACCCTAATTAGCAGAGAGAAGACATGTTTTATATACTTAAACTATAAGTTAACATATTTTATATTTACTTTTCCATTATAATTATAACATTAGACATGAAAATAAGGCATAAATTGATAAACTCAAATAAAAATCCATTTCACACACACACACAAAAGTCATTATGGGTTATTATGGCTATATTTAACATTAATAACATAAAATCATAAGAAAAGAAAAGTATAAAGGAGATGTAAGAAAACGCTTATTATGATGTAAAGATGTGAATTGAGTTTCTAACCCGTGTTTAATTCAATATAAAGCTTGCAAGAGCTTATAACCCAGATTAAGTTTTCAAGAACCCTAATCCTTTTCTTTTTCTTCTTATTACTTGAAAAATGATGACCAATGCTTCCCAACACCTTAGAAATACCTTAAGTATGTTGTGTATAGGGTTGTAAATATCTTACAAAATCAAGTGTGGATTTGTTTTTTTATGCATATTGTTGCCGTGAGTTTTGGAGAAGAAAAGTAGAGAAGAACAATAGTTTTTTGTTTAAAGTATGAAGTTGTAAACATTTCTCATGCAGTGCATGGCTTATTTATAGTATATAATATCTACTAACGATTAACCCAGTTACTTCTAACCCTAGTGGAAGTTACTTGATAAGTTTGACTAAAGTGTAAGACATACCTTTATTAATAACTAGATATTATGTTAACAACATGATAACTCTTGATCTCATCGCAAAAATTATCGGCTTTTATTATGTATATGTGATGAGATTTAATTATTTTGCGGTATTGGGTAAAATCGTAAGGTTATTTGTTTAGGCGTATTAGGTTTAGAACTTCCGGTATGCCTAAACGATATTTTTTTAGACACGTAAGAATTTTAGTAGCCAAAAACAATAAAATGAACAAAGTCATTAATCAACCTATAATACATCCTATAACACTTGCTTGAGTAAACAATTAATCGATTTAATGCCCGATTTACATTGTATGATCATTTTCAGTTTACGCGATCTAACTTAAAGTTACGGTTTTAAAGAGTAAAACGCTAAAACCTAAAAAATAACTAATGAATTTCATAATGTCATAACACTGACCTAAAATACAGGTGTTATGAAGTCCCTGCCCCCTTTTAAACGAGCCTTGTCCTCAAAGGCTTATCACAACAAAGATCACTTGACACGGTGTAGTCTTGGTGAAGCGTGTGATTATTTCTTCTTGAATTGATCTTCACGTTCCCATGTAAATTCAGGACCTCTCTTGGAGTTCCATCTAACCTTGACTAATGGGATACGGCTTCGCTTCAACCGTTTAACTTCACGATCTGTGATCTCTATTGGTTCCTCGACAAACTGAAGCTTGTCATCAAAATGAAGTCCGCAACAACGAACTGCTAAGGTTTTCGGACGCAAAACACTTCTTTAAGTTGGACCAACTGTGAAATGTATTTATGCACTCTTGCTCAGCCTCCTCCAGGAAGCAACTGAGCTTGTAATGCAACGTCTCAACCCCTTGTTTATTACCTTGAAAGGTCCAACAAACCTGGATTTAATTCCCTCGTTTGCCAAAACGTACAAACCCCTTTCAAGGTGAAACCTTGAGCAAATCACAGTTATCTCCAACCCTCAAAACTCCATCGGCTTAACGCTTTAAAAACATCGTATCTCTTTAGTCTATCACACGGCACCTTGCATCCTTTGTTTTAACTTGATATGATTCTCTCCAGTCGTCTCTTGTACTATCTCTTGGACCGGTGATTATGAACTTCTACCAACCTCAGCCCAACAAACAGGCGAACGACATTTTTTCTAAACCGTAAAAGTGCCTCAAAAGGGTGCAGCCTTAAACCTACCGCATTCAAACACTTCGTTAATGTACGAAAACTTCATCCAATTTGTAGATCTCGCACAATTCATACTACCGCCACGCCATACTGATATCCCACTTACGCGTGACATACACTAGTACACCAAGCGCCTAGCAGAGCCATCCAGTTCTCGAGAATCTATTGTAATCAGAGTTCCACTCGTGCTTGCTCCTGGGGGGAGGGGGGTGGCGTGCGTACAGTTTTGCGAGACAGATAACGAATCACGTACTCAAATCTAAACTGCATCGAATTTCTGGAGGTCACTTCAGAAAGCTTTGGGTACAAGTTTAGATATGAGTACGGCATATCATCCGCAAACTGACGGACAAAGCGAGAGAACCATTCAAACTCTCGAAGATATGCTTAGAGCTTGTGTGATCGACTTTGGAAATGGTTGGGTTAAACATTTGCCATTGGTCGAGTTTTCGTACAATAACAGTTATCATGCTAGCATTAAGGCTGCACCCTTTGAGGCACTTTACGGTAGAAAATGTCGTTCGCCTGTTTGTTGGGCTGAGGTTGGAGAAGTTCAACTCACCGGTCCAGAGATAGTACAAGAGACGACTGAGAGAATCATTCAAGTTAAACAAAGGATGCAAGCTGCTCGTGATAGACAAAAGAGCTACGCTGATTTAAAGCGTAAGCCGATGGAGTTTGAGGTTGGAGATAAAGTGATGCTCAAGGTTTCACCTTGGAAAGGGGTTGTACGTTTTGGCAAACGAGGGAAATTAAATCCCAGGTTTGTTGGACCTTTCAAGGTAATAAAAAGGGTTGGAGACGTTGCATACAAGCTCGAGCTTCCTGAGGAGCTGAGCAGAGTTCATAATACATTTCACGTGTCCAACTTAAAGAAGTGTTATGCCGACGAACCCTTAGCCGTTCCGTTGGATGGACTTCATTTTGATGACAAGCTTCAGTTTGTCGAGGAACCAATAGAGATCACAGATCGTGAAGTTAAACGGTTGAAGCGAAGCCGTATCCCATTAGTCAAGGTTAGATGGAACTCCAAGAGAGGTCCTGAATTTACATGGGAACGTGAAGATCAATTCAAGAAGAAATATCCACACCTCTTCACCAAGACTGCACCGTCGTCAAGTGCTGTGTGATAAGCCTTGAGGACAAGGGCTCGTTAACGGGGGAGATATAACACCTCGTATCTAAGGTCATTGTATACATTATGTAATTCATAATTTATTTTTAGGGTTTTAACCGCGTTGTACTTTAAAACCGTAAACTCTAATTTAAATCTCGTAAAACTGAAAACTGATCATACAATGTAAACGGGCATTAAACGATAAAAGTTTACAATCAAGCAATTTATATTATTAAATGAGGATGATTAATGACTTATGTTCATTTTATTTTTATTGGCTACGTAAAATGCTTACGTTTCATAATAAAATACGTTTAGGCATACCCGGAAGTTCTAAAACCTAACTACGCCTAAACGAATACCCACGATTATACCCAATACTCAAAATAATTAAAATAACATTATATATATACATATTATGCCGAAATTTTGAGATGAGATCAAGAGTTATCAAGTTGTATACATAATATCTAGATATTACATAAAGTAACTCTTACACATTTAGTCAAACTTATTCAATGCTAATTAACTATGGTTTAGAAAGTAACAGGCTAAGTTAGCTAGATATTTAATACTATAAAAAAAATTTTTAAACGCCATGGCATGCATGAGAAATGTTTACAACTTTCATACTTAACAAAAACTTCATTTTCTTCTCTCTTTTCTTCTCCAAAACTCACGGCAACAATAGGCCATAAAAACAAATCCACACCTTGATTTTGTAAGATCATACAACCCTATACACAACATACTTAAGGTATTCTAAGGTGTTGGGAAGCATTGGTTCATCATTTTCAAGTAATAAGAAGAAAAAGGAAAGATTAGGGTTTTGAAAACCTAATCTTGGGTTATAAGCTTGGAAGCTTTATTTTTGAATCTAAACACGGGTTTAGAACTCCCAAAATTTTCACATTCTTACATCATCACTAAGGTTTACTTAAATTCTTTATACTTTTCTTTCTTATGATTTTATGTATTACATGTTAAATATAGCCATAATCACCACTAATGACTTTTAAATGTATAAAATGGATTTTTATTTGAGTTTATCAATTTATACACTTATTCTCATGTCCTAATGTTATAAATATCATGGAAAAGTAAATATAAAAGTATGTTAACTTATAGTTTAAGTATAAACATGTTTAAAGCTAATTAGGGTTTTATAATGTTTCTTAAACTTCACATATGAAAATAATGAAAGTAAAAGGATTAAACTTGTTACAATGAAATTATATGGACTAGGGATGATATTAGACTTTATTATAAGTGCCACATATGTAAAATATGGTTATAAGAGTTTTTATAACAAACTACTAACTTAATAAGTACATAAAACAAGGTTTTATAAAGAAACATACATAAATACATATGGGCTGCCTAAATTCGAATCTTAGACAGTAGGTAATGATATTTTATAAAAATAATACGCCTTGTGACGATTCCATAATGATAAGAAACTTGAAAAACCGATCTATAACGAAAAAGATACGTTAAACGATTTACTACTATAAAAACTTTATAAAACTATTTTTTAAAATAAAAAGTTAACTATTCATTACAGCACACTTTTACTTTTTAAAACCTCTACAATATGATATAACTATTGATTACGAGATCGTACAACGCAAGAATCGTTAAAAACGGAACTATAACGAATAAACTACGACGTTTTCGATAATTAAAGTTTATAAAAGTAATTTTATAAACTATGAACAGTAAAAATCACTATTCATCAGTGGATAAATTTGTGAGATATTATAAATCTTTTAATAACGTGAACGTACTCGAAGGAATCACTAAAATCGGAGTTAAAACGAATAAGTTATCGCGAATACAAGTTTACGCTAATTAAAACCCTAAAACGACAAATGAGCTGTCATGAACAGTAATTTTACTATTCATCACAGAATTTTTAAAACTTTAAAATGTAATATTTTGATCGCTCGTCTTACTACGAAGACGTGGACGTAAGAAACGCGAGCAACGGGTTTAAAACGACCAAGTTAGGTCATTTTTACGAAAAGTATATTTATAAACGTTTTCACTTTATAAATACTATTTTTACTAAAATGATTAGTCGGTGATTATGCTATATAGAATATTGAGTGGTTATCAAAGTACTATATTACTAGGGGAGTTTTCATAATGAGGCCCTCGCGTATGCTATCGATGAGTTGTTGATTTACGATTTAAAGTACCTAAACTCCTCGTAACCATGTCATGACCTCTTTAATTTATTGATAGCCCGAACGATAGTATGATGTAACAACTATAAATTAATTCGATGTTAATTAAAGTACTCAGTACTTAAACAACCTTAATTTAAATAGATTTGGCTTTATCGTCTTGTGTGACGTTTTACTGAGATTAATTGAGCTATCAGTACCAAGGTGAGTACATAGCCCCACTTTTTAACAGTTTATACTATTTATTATTATTTGGGTGAAACAAGCTTTGTTTTATAAATTGGAACGCAAGTGTTGAAAGTATATTGATTATGTGTTCTAAGTACGATAACCCTCCTGAGCCCATAATTCATGAAACTGTTAATTGCATGAGATGTAGTTGAGAACTACATTATGTGGCGCGAATTATATAATAGATCTATTGGGATTAACCTCCCCGTTGGGTGATTAGCTATCACTAGAACGAACGTTACCATTCGGACTTGGATGTTTGCGGTTACAACAACTGTACGGGCAAATACTGCAAAATAGCCAACTAAAGGTTTAGCTTCGTGTCATGAGCTTAGGCAACAATAATCTGTTTTGTGATTGTTGGCATATGTTTGTTAAACATCACGGGAAAGTCTTGCGGTCCTGCATAATTTAAATACATAAAATCCTATGATTCACCAAAATTTTTGTTGACGTTTTAAGCAAGTTTCAGGAGGACATTAGGCACGAGATGCCAAGGATCATTGGAATGTACATTTAAAGACTTATGTGTATCAAGTTTGGGACATATATGTTGTCTTTTGTAATATTACCCCTCAACAAAGAACAAGTAAAGCTATAAACTTTTGTAAGATATCTTTTATTTAAATCCAATGTATCAGTTTTAAACACTGGAGGATTGAGTGCGTTCTTATATATATCTAGTGCAGTGGATCTTGAATAACATGCCCGTATCCTAATCCGCTGGCGACCCATTTTGGGGGTGTTTTACATAAATGAATACAACCCACATTATACCCAATATCCAAAAATAATCAAAATAACATCACATATATGTATATGTGCCGAAATATTGAGATAGGACCAGTTTTAGCAACTCTTACACATGGTCAACTTGACTTCTTAACCTTGTCTAGGGAACTTGCTCTATGAAGCTTCCTTGAGACCTTCCTTGAGTCATTGGCTTATTATAAAAGGCCTTAGCTAGTGAATAAACTCACATCTCTTTTCCAAAGTGAAATCAAGAACAAAACCCCGCATTCCTCTCATACTAGCTCACGGCATATTAAGCACTCTTAAGCAATCCATACAAAATTTTTATACAATCCATACAACCCTTTACACATCAATCCTAAGGCATACTAAAGTGTTTTCAAGCCTTGGATCACCATTTGCAAGGATTAAAGAAGAAAAGGGAAGATTAGGGTTTCAAACCTAATCTAGGGTTTATAAGCTTGTAAGCTTGGGTTTTGAGTCTAATCACGGGTTTAGCATTTATTTCTCATCTCATACATCCTTGCTAAGGTCTTCCTAATTCCTTTATACTTTTTATTATTATGATTTTATGTGTTATATGTTAATTATGGCTAAATCACCGCTAAGGACTTTTTAATATGTAAAATGAGTTTTCACTTATGTTTATGAATTTATGCACTTATTCTTATGTCATATGGTTATATATATCATGGAAAAATGAATGTAAAAGTATGTTAACATATGGTTTAAGTATAAACATGTTTAGGTTAAATTAGGGTTTTATAAGATTACTTAATCTTCACATGTGAAAATAATGGAAAGTAAATTGTTAAACTTGTTACAATGAATTTATAAGGACTATGGATGATCTTGGACATTAATATAAGTATCACATATGTTACATATAGTTATTAGGGTTTCTATAATAAACTACTAGTTGAAAAATACATAAAATAAGCTTTTTATAAAAAGTATACACTTGGATAATAAAGGGGTGTATAATTTCGACACTTAGACAGTAGGTTTTGACATTATATAAAAATAATACGTCTCATGACGATTCCAAAATGATAAGAAACTCGAAAAACCGATTTATAACGAAAAAGATACGTTAATTACGAGTTTACGACTATAAATACTTTTATAAAACTATTTTTATAAAAGTTACTATTCATTACAGCAACTAATATTTTTAAAACATCTAAAATATGATATAACTTTTAATTACGAGATCGTACTCGAAGGAATCACTAAAATCGGGATTAAAACGAATAAGTTATTACGATTACAAGTTTACGCTAATTAAAACGTAAAAACGAGTATATAGCTGTTGTGAACAGTAAAAACACTATTCATCGCAGAATATCAAAAACTTAAAAATGTAATATTTTGATCACTCGTCTTACTACGAAGACGTGGACGTAAGAAACGCGAGCAACGGACTT
>BQNB010206963.1:0-10511 GCA_026074375.1 Tanacetum coccineum | reverse complement strand
TGTTGAAACGGTGAAATATATTACCCCCAACAAATATTTACAAGCATGAAAGGGAAATGTAGTTTTTTGTGTTGGAATATCCTAAGTAGCTAGTTGATATTGGTGAAATGTATAGTTTTGATTTGTTGAATGCAGTGTTGTATGTTAGGCTTTAGCCAAGTTTATTTATTTTGAACGTAAGATAGGACTGATATTGACTAGTTAGTCGAGGCTAGTACTTGTGCAACATTTCCTGGATGAGGTTACTTGATGTTTGTTGTCACAAACTTAAATGGATTAGATATTCGGTTCAGGTAACGCTGTTAAACCGAATAAGCTACTGGCATTGTTAGACAGTGGAGCTTTAAAGCATGGTAAGGGCACAGATCCACCAGTTCATGACCTCATCACAAACTTGATCTCTTCCATAACAACCAGACGACTCTAAGGATATTCAAATTTCAAGACTACATTTTCACCATGTAAGATTATTTTGAAACAAGTTGCAGCTACACCTCACAACAAGCTTAAAATCCTATCACAGGTGACATCATCTTAGAAATAAGGATCACACGGGCAAGTCTTAAACTGTTTAAGAGAAATTACACCCATTGATAAATTAGGCTAGATTCTTCATAACTCACCCAGTTTATCACATAAGTATAAATCTACTATCACAGCTTATGCAGACTTATGTTCCATACTTCTTCAAATTTCTTAACAGCCAAACTGTTCTTAATCTTCAAACCAGATTGTATTACCATGAGGACTAGAAGTCATATCATAAACACTTTTAGACCAACTTGTAGCATTAGACTTTAGCCCCATATCCTTTTTGATTTTTCCCCATACTCCTTTAGAATAAGAGCATTATGAGATTCCAGATCATTATGGCAAAGAACACACATATAACACATATTAGGAGTATTAATCCCTCATTTTCCAAATGTATCCTGTGTGTTAAGCCTCTCAAGAATTGATAGCCACAGTATAAATAGGAATACATTGTGAATACCATACAATTTTCCACCATTGAACCTCAGACATATTATCTCTTAAGACACAACAAACATTTTGCACTGAGAACTCTGTTTCATCATCATTTTTAAACCTTCTCCACACATCCCCTTTTACCTATTTTATTCGGCAATATGGCATTCATTATCTCTTTTTGCTGTCGAGACTTGTTTTCGTATTTGAAATAAAAATGGCAATATGGCATTCATTATCTGCCGGTTTCGAGCAGAGAATCTTTGGGAGCCCAAGTATGATGAGGCTGATACGCCCATTGATGTATGCTTTTGTCGATAACCAACTGTTTTCATGCTCTTAAAACCAATGATGTATGCTTTTTTTTTATGAATTGACTTGTGGGACTGCAATGTAACATAGCCATTTATTTACATGCTTCTATCTTGTGGAATCTGATGATCAAGCTCTCATCTTTTCGATTATGGCCTCAGGTTTACTTAGGTTTACTTGATGTCGACTGCATGTGCTGCAGAATCTAACATTTGGATTCTGCAAGCCGTGTCAAATAACAGAAACAGTCTCCGTATGCCATTATGTCGAATCATATAAGAGCTTCAGCTACTAAGGAATAAAAGGACGAGCTACTAAGCTTTGAACATCAATCCGAAATATGAAATATTTTACATCGACAACAGCACACAAGATCATTCCTAACACATTGCACACCAACTCCATATGTCTCGAGAATAATATCTAAACATATCCTGTAATCTTATGACAGAAAACAACAAAAGGTATACAACAACATAAATCACCCTTAAAGAAAAGGGGTCCAGTGTCCCTTCTATAATTCTAAGCCACCCTAACTGACCCCACAGATTCGGAACAAACTGATTAACCATCAGGCGTTTGATAATGATGTTTCTGTATGTTGGCTAGCACATGAGCGGTAACAGTTATTTCTTCGTGGAACTTATTGGGTGGTTTTAATGAGAGGCAGATGGGTCCTTTACCGAACTTATTAGGTTGTTCTTACATGTAAAGTGGTGACAACTTATAAGAAATATGATAATTGCTCCTTTTTCCTTGAACCACCCTCTCCGTATTGCTCGTTCCATTGTTTCAGCTCACCCATTATTGAACCACCGGATGCAAAACTAGCCGCCACCTGTTGAAAGTCAAACGAGAAATGAGTACATATATGGAATACAATACACTAAATATGAACCTAGAATAGTAAATGTGCATTGGAAACTAGAAGCGGCAAATTGGGTAAGATTCCAAACGGGGTAATTTTTTGTATGGGTCAAGTTGGCTGGGTTGATCCGAAAACCTTTTTGAAGTTATCAGTTTTGATACTTATATAATTAGTGTGTCTTGTAATAGTTATAACCTGATGTTTCTTACAAGTTTAATATTGCATTACAGATCCGTTTCTTTTCTGGCCAACTTTTTTAATACCTTTCACCCACCAGCCCTTAAGAGATAAAACATAAGCCCTTTTACTACTCATCCGTAAATGAAACCGAGATTGGGTTCATGATAGAATGGATCGGGTTCATGGCTGATGTCACATTACTAGTAGATCCATCTAGTGGTGAGTGAGGACTACTAAAAGAAACTAAATGTGGTCAGACGGTCATTGCAGAGCAAATCATTTGATAGACGGGGAGAAAAAAACCTGGTTCTTGGCTTCCCTAAAGTCCTCCATCTTCAGTGGCCTAATAGTAATCACTTTCTCCTCTATAGCTTCTTCTGGAGATTGAGGCCCTTCTCCACTCTCAGCTATGCGTTTCTTCTCCTGAATATTTATGAAATCCGATTGTCAGGCTCAGGCACATGTAAAGAAACAAATTATAATAGTAGTTTTTGTAGGAAGCGGGACGCACTAGATCCTTTAATCTCTCTTGTTGTATCAACTCCCTGATAGGCCGATAAGCAGCAGTGGTTAGAGGTGAACATTTCGGGTTTTTTTAAAAACCGGTTTGGTTTTTTAACCGAACCGGTTTTAGTCAACCAGTCAAAGAACCGGTTTTTCCAGTGGTACACAAATTCTGTATCGTCAGCAAATTCCTTGATTAAAACTTATTATTATGTGGCGCAGATGAACATTGATTAAATCATAATACTGGTATACTACCTTCAAATCGCTTCCAGTATATCCTTCTGTCATGGTTGCAAGCTCACTGAAGTTCAATCCTTCTTCGATATGTTCTTTTGACAAAAGAGTTTGTAATATCTTTCCTCTATATTCTACAGAGGGTAGGCCAACCATAATCCTATTCATTATCAAAAAATAGAACATCATTCTTCATGTTCTCGATTTCAATGCTAAGACTAACATCATCATTATATTTAAATAAACAATCGAAGCGTTACCTTCTCTCAAAACGTCTGATAATGGCCTCATCAAGGTCAAAGGGTTGATTAGTTGCAGCAAGAACAAGAATCCTTTCACCCGGTTTAGTTAGTAGGCCATCCCAGTGGGTCATAAACTCATGCTTAATCTTACGCATAGCTTCATGCTCTCCAGCTCTTGACCGTTGGCGATGGCCTTTGCAAGCATTGTTGTCCCTGTTCCAAATACCAATATTCCTCGACATGGCTTTAAAAGGCCTCCAATGAACAAATCTGGTCTCCGCAAAGGTAGCATTACTAGTTCTTGAAGTGAATCTTTAATGTCGTCCAATGCACCAATGTCAGCAAAAGTCACCCCTATCTCACTTGCTGGTATCACTTCAGGCCTTATGCGTTTCTCAAACTCATTATCGGCAGGAACTTCCTATAAGTATATTAAATTTACAATTAGAATCAAGAGAAGAATTGCACAAGACATTTTTGAGAAATTTAAACTTACTGGTGCTTTAGGTGCTGCTGCTGGGGTGACATTATCACCAGTTTTAGGAGCCGAAGCTTCTGCTTCACTAGCACGGGTGCTTTCAGCTTTTGTTTCCGGTTTCGGGTTGCTTCCTTTAATAAATATACAAGTTAAAGATGTATTATTTTTATATAATATACTGATTTTTTTAAGAAAGAACGTTACAAACCTTTGAGGTGTCCTTCTTAACAGATTTACCTTCCTGGAACAGACTCAACCCGTGAGACAAACTGTTGGTATCCAAAGACACTAAGTCGCGTATTCACTTTCAAGGAACAAACATTTGTATACAACAAATCAGACCTTGCAGAAGAAATAACTAGTTTTCCATTTCGGTATTCGGGATTCTTAGTATGTGTGAGATTATACGAGATAGCTGATACCACGATTTCTTCTATATAATGGCTAAGATCAATTGTGTCAGCTACACAAATAGAGGCAAGATCGTCAATATCAAGATCGTTGGCAGCAAGCACTTCGCTAATATGATCTCTGTTATCCTGAATTTTGATCATTCTCATATCTTGTTCCAGTTGGCTCTTCCAGCTAACGAGATAATTCTCTTCTTGAGGCGGTTTAATTTCGATAATGTATGGGAATACGGAAGTAATCCGCTCATCAACTTGTCTGTAATCTTTTTCCGAGTCCACAACTTGTGACCAGTACTTCTGGAATAGGGTGTATACCCTTTGCGATCGGCATAGAAGCTTCTCAACATCTCTTAGGTATAACACGATCGGACTGTTGTTGGATATGAAAGTAAGAACCTGCAATTTTTTTTGGAAAAATTATCAGCAATACGTCAACCACAGAAGAAACAGTTGTACCGAAATACATAGTATGGTATACCTTGTATAAGGTCTGTACAAAAAGATTCTCATCAAAAGATAAGCTGCTTGTGCGCCTCAGTGGAGCTGAGAAGAGAGAATTTCAAAAATCCCACAATAAATAAACGTTAGGTTATGATGTTGGTTAAAATATGGTACCTGGATTTGGTGGAGTACATTTTGAAGCAAGCTCGTCGATATTAGCTGATGAAGATGCGTTTCTTGGAAGATTTGGAGGGTTTAAAAAGGATTCAGACCCCCTACAAATAATAAGATAACTTATAAGAAAGCTGGAGACACTTTTTAAAAAAATATTCAGCAATAAGATTGCACGTCATACCTTGATCCAAAATCAGAAACACTGCTCTGTCTATGTAGTGTGCCTCCTATAACACAACAGCAATCGATTTTATTTATAAATAACAACAAAAAGTATTAACTAGGAAAAGTAACTGTTATGAACCCCCAAGTAAAAGGCAGTTTTGCCAAATATGTAAACGTGAACCGAACAAGTGAGGTTGAACACCTTTTGTTTCCTGTTTGGACTGAAACATTGAAAATGTTGATCAGAATATTAAAGTCGGACATTCGTGCCAAGGTTGTCTCTGAAGTGGAAATTCTATAGCCGAATATTATTTCTCGTTAGAAAATGTATCAAAACTTAAAAAGAAGAGAAAATGTAAGTATGCGATTAAAGAAACGTTCAAATTGCTTACATATTTTCTTTAGAGGAAGCTCCATATTTGCTCTGGACCTTAAGTGAAAAGTCATTGACATGGAGCAACAACAACTTGGCAAGCATTTGCTGGTAAAGCTCTTTTAACCCATAAAAAAAGACACATTAGTCCAATGCAGTTAAGATCAATTCAACCAAGACTTGTAAAACTTAACCAACGACCTGCAGCAGGCCCTGATAACAATATAGTTTGACTCGCAGGAGATAGGGGTTCCTTGTGTGCTTGGAGAAGTCGATATTCTTCAAATAAACAAAGGCCGCACTTGTAAGTAAAACCCTTGTCTGGCCGATATAAGAGAACCATGTACAACTTGTTGCACATAGAAGGGTTCTTGCTATAAATTTCTAGTGTTGTTGATAAAAGATTGTCACCATTTCGTATATTAATGGAATCATAAGTTGCTTCGGTCAGATTAATATTAGCACCATGTTAGTGTTTGTCTAGACTATGTAACAACGCGGGTTTTCTTAGTGGTGTTAACCGTATCATGATTGACTAGCTAGACAATTTTGCATTAGACTTTATGGATCAAAACTGGTGGTTTATTTACATTTTCGGCTTTAGCTAGTAGTAAGGACCAAATCCAAACAAACCAAATACAATACAGTAGTAATTGTTTGTCAATTGGTGTATCCAAAATGGGTCAATTTGAAATAAAAACCATACACGTGTAAATCAATTGCTAAGAAGGGGACAACCATATATGTAAACATATATTTGAGATTTTTGGAAAGTGACAAAAAAGAAGCAGATGAGAAAAGAAAAGGAAGAAGATGAATGGGTGTGGGTGTGGGTGTGACAAGTGATACGTGGCTCAACATCTACCATATATGTCAATTATCAAAATGAATTTTATTATTACTTCTTCGGTTTATACTGTATAAAATCTTGTGCAGGTGTACAAGTTTATCATAAGTTGCCATTTTTAATACTGTATGTTTTTTTTTGCAACTTACTTGTATTTATTTCCAATGGAGTATTTAGTTTCATATTTTTAAGAGAAAACCATTTTTCATCCAAAAAAAGAAGAAAAAACCAGTTTGTTTAATTCCATTCTCATGCTGCGTATTTTTTAGATTTACATGGTTTGAATGAACAAATTATTCGAGCAAAATTTTATTATCGTTGTCATTTTAGCAAAAAGTTTCAACTAAGTTTTGTCTCTCATGTCTTTGTATTTAAATCGGTTTTATGCTACAATGTGTTTTTTTGTTATAACAATGTTTTAAAAACCGGTTTTTAAATTGACTCGGCCAAGTCATCGGGTCACGGTTCAACCAATTTAACCAACCGTTCAATCGGGTTTTTCGGTCAAAACTTGCTTTCGGTCATCCGACCGGTTTAGGGTTCAACCGGCCGGGTCAACCCGGGTTGTAAAACATTGGTTATAATTGCCTTCATTATTTAAAGATTTTATTTGAATGCGTATCATCTAAATTTATAATTATAATTTCACAAATTTTAGTCTTATATACGGGTAACCTCCATCCAAGAAACAACCTCGAAAAAGTTAAGAGCTTTAATCCAATAAACAAACACATGAGTAAAAAAGCTAGCCACGAAACAAAGTAAGCATAAGATCGTTTGTTGTTTGTTTGTATACAAGGGCATTTTTAATCGGTTCGCCCAGGGCATCCATAAACTCAAGACCGGCCCTGCGTACGGTGGTGGAGTTCATGTGGTGGGATGGCGGAAGAGATATGCGTATTTGGTTAGAGTGAGATGAGATGTGTTTTCTTAAAAAAAAAAGATGAGATGAGATCTTTGGATTATAAAGGGAATCCCAATGTTTAAAAAAATATAGGTGATTTGAATTTGAAATTAGTCAAAAGTAAAGGAGAAAAAAAATGCCAAGCTCCTATCAACTATCTGACACAACAATACAATTGGTCTCTACCGCCGTTTGAACTTTAAAGACTACTTACACCACTTGCACATAGATTTGTAACATATGGAAAAGTAAGATTACTTTACAATCACACTAATCTTGTATGGTTGTAAGTACATAATTTTTGTTGATCGTAAGGTTGAGATGCGGGCGTTAAAATTGACGAGAAAAAAAGAGATAAGCAACAAGAAAACCTCACTCTCTATAAATCCAATAACATTCTAATTTACACACACCCGCTGCTTTGTGCGGGTACATGCTAGTATTATAAAATTAGTGAAGGACGGACCAAAACATATATAGCCATGTGTACCAAGAGCCTAAATATGACCAAAATGCACTCACTCGATCTCACTAAAATCAATATCTATACAAGGAATAAAAAATATCTAGGGAAGAAATAAAATAGTATTTATTGTAAAATCATAATCATAATCATAGTCCTTAACTTTAAGATATATAAGTCTGATCCTTATCACCTTATTTTCGTATATTATAAGTTTGTAACAAACGAGCTAGCTAGCTAGTGTCAAATCTCATGATGGATCGATACGACATGTGTTGTATGCATGCGTATACGAAACCCCCGGCTCAAGATGTAAGGGACGGAATCAGTAATTTTTGGGCGGCGTAGTGTTAATTTTTTTGTAAATACATGGAATATTTCAAAAAATGTGTGTTCTTCATTTTGTATAATTCGTCATAAATGCACGTGGCCAAATTATGTCACGGTTCCGTCGCTGGATACATGCATGCATGAATGGTCGAGATGGTTTAGTGCTCAAACACCTTAATTAATATAACTCTTATCATTATAAAAAGATATTCTAAGTTCAAATCTAACTAGTTATACGCCTAGCTAGCTAGTAACCCTTTCATGAATTGTATCATATTTACAATCGCACGTACATAACTAATTAATGATCGAGATGCATGACTCATGAGATTAGCTGCTAATGATCGACAATGAAATAAACATCCAAGTATATATATATACGTACCTGAGGTAATATGGGAACTCGTCAAAGGTGATTTTGCTATCTTGACCATATATATCGACAATCATGCTAAGCATCTCACGCTCCATTAATCCAGATGATCGATCCTCCTGACGAAGAAGATGAATCATCTACTAACAGTCTTGCCCATATTCCAAGACCAACTCCAACTCCTATTCCCACGCTTGCTCAAAGCCGACATATATAAACAACTGCTTGTTCTCCATGTCTCAAAATATATCTACTGTACGTACGTAGTACGTGATATTAGGATGATAACAAAGTTGGCTAGCTAGCTAGAATCAGCTGGTTGAGAATATACAAAGTTAGCTAGAATTAGTTTATATGTATGTAACAAAGTTGAAAGAAATGAACACTTACATACACATAAACATGCAACCAACTGGTGCACTGTACTATACGTGTGATGGTGATATATTTAGACAAAATATGTACTATAATAAGGAAAAATGATCCCTGTTGTTTGCTGCAGGGAAGTTTTCTGTTGCTAGGTGTAACTCAGGGACTATTTGTGTACATCAGGGATGTTATCAAGGACTATTTGTGTACATCAGGGATATTTTTGCATTGCTACAGCAGATAACTCCCTGCTGTTTGCTACAGGGATGTTATCCCCATATAATAAAGGTTACGAAAGGAAGGTAATTCAATTAATTAAAGGTGCACTATATTGTACGTGTGATGGTGATCATATATAAGACTATATTTTATTCACAAACTCACACAACCTGATCTCTTATTAAAATATTATTTTCTCTTTCTTCCACCTACACAACTAATACATATAAACAATCTATAAATTTTTTACCATTTATCAGCAACCGAACTTAACATATAATATAAAATAATAAGTATGAAAAAGAAAAAGAAGACAAATAGCCATTCATTGGTTGCCATGTGGCAGATTGAAGGTTGCCAATGTAGGTAGCCAAGTGAATCGGTTGTAAACATTTCTTTCTTTCTTTTGTGTGCTTGTAATATAACGAGTATGCTTACCCGCGCTCTGCTGTGGGATGGTTAGCGGGCGTCGTTTTGAGTTAGCGAGAGTGGATCCGGTGATGATTTTCGTTGTCGTAAAAAAAAAAATTGAACCGTGTCGGGTTGACCCGTCAATTTAATGCAAGTGTTCCTGGTTTTTGTATGGTTTATAATATTAGTTGTGTATATACTTTGTACCCCTAAGCGGTTGGTTGAGATCATGAATAAACATGTTCTAAAAGGAATAAGGAAGGTAATTCAAGTATTTGTTTAGGGTGGTGATTTGCACACTCATTTTTTTGATTGAGACACTCATTGTACAAGTATACAAAGCATACTGTATGTTGGATTATGGTAGTCGAATGACACGAATACATTACGAATATGTGAGCCTATTGGGGGGCACACACGTTAATACACGGAGAACACGTTTTATACTTCACGTTTTTATAAATCACAAGGACTATTCGACAATACACAAACCCAAGGGGTGCTTGGTTTGACCGGCTCTCTATGGCTTCATGATGTGGTGTTTGTATCGAACTAGGAAACAAAGAATAGCCGGTTTAGGATTAGTGGAAGGAGAAAGGGTATTGTGATAAGGAATGACTTGTTTCCTAAGCTTATCACAACTAGGATTTGAGGGTTATATATACCCTATATCCCATACCTATTCTACACAACATAATATCACTAAATACCTCAAATAAATATTCGGTTCTTCTGTTTTCACTTCCTCCGATTTACAAAAAACCTTCAAAGGGTACTTTTGGTTTTCGGTTGATAACCCCCACACCAAATTTGCTTAAAGCTTTGTTCTAATCTTCTTTAATTCTTGTTTCTCTCCCAGCTCGACACTCAAGAATCATATACAAGGTGTTTGTTTGGTTTTTTGTTCGAAAGAAAAAAACCCCAAAGGGTATTCGGGTTTGATTAATTCGGTTATAAGGGATTCGGTTATAAGGGATTCGGTTAATATTAGGGTTTTGAAACCCTAATTTGGTTTTCATTTTGATTACAAGTCACAAGGTTTGTTTGGTAATCGAAATGTTGATACAAGAGTTGTTAGTTTGTGATTGTGTTATCAACCGTAGAGGCGATTTACTTTAGTCGCTTATCCGTTTTCTTGATCATTGGCTAAAAGGTACACGTTTTCTATTTACCTTTTATTTTGTGTTAACCATATGCTATTACTAGATCCAATCCGCTGCGTACTCGTAGTAACTTGGTTAC
>BQNB010206960.1:0-10511 GCA_026074375.1 Tanacetum coccineum | reverse complement strand
GTTATAAATGCGCAAGTAATGTTATTGATCCCGAGTCAGATATGCTTTATCAATCGGGACACATCTCTGAATTAAAAAACTTATTTATTAACTATGTTTTATTCTAATATATTAACCTAAGTGGCAAAAGATTTTATAAATTAATATTTAGATTACCGAGGGCGAACAAACATTAGAAATTAATAATTAGTCTAATTTTTCAATTTATTTCCCCTCCCCCACACTTAAGTTAAGCAATATGTGTAATCAGATAATAACTTAAAAGTAGGATAAGCGGGAAAAATAAATATAAGAGAAACATGACTTCCCGGGCTCTTAAGTTCTCGATTGAATTATAAAGATACGACGTGAAACAAAACGCTATCACAAGCATGTGAATTCAACTATATATAATATTCTGACCCAAACATGTCACCTCCCAAGTGTAAGACTTCACATGTTTTATTTAGTCTGCAAAATAAATAAAACTACGAAAACCGTAAAATACTAAAGCACACTTTCGTAGGCAACACGATTGCATTTAGCGTATGCAACAAGCCTTTAAACTCCTTGGTTTCCCGAGTGGACGAGTTATAGTCTAGTGAGGGTTTTCAGCGAACACACCCACAAAGTTCGATATATATTTTTGGATACATAAATCAAGGTACGAAACACACGAGCCCTGTTGCGCGACATACTTAAATACTGCAAAGATTTTGTTTTATCTATATTTTTTAGTTTTTTTATAGGTTTATTATTATTGCTACTACTATTATTACTATTGTTACACTTAACTTGATTTAAGATTCCTTGACAATACGGTTCAAGTGGGAATGATCCATTTTGAAATGTTGAGGGTATTGTATTTTTGGTATGTACTCACAGAATGGATATTCATTTTTTTGACCACGTGATAACCCTTTTTTGTTGTCTTAATTGGTTGATCTTTTTTGATTTTGTTGTTAACGATGATAGGAGATGGAGGATCTTTTTGAATTTTCGGAGGATCATCGGACTTTCCACTCTCGATGAATACGACATTCAGTGCTCAGTTTGAGCTTGAGGAGGAGGTGGTGGTTCAGTCCTATTAGTTTGTTCTGAAGATATGTTTTGAGACTTCGACCACTCATCTATTTTTCTTTCCATATTTTTATATATAGTTTGACAATTCTTTTCGTTTTGTTTCATCTTTATAATTATATCGTTAATATTGTTCTTGACAAACATATTTGAAACTCTTTGACCATCCAAGAATTTAGTGATTGATTTTTCGAGATCAGTTTTAGATTGATCGTCTCTGTCAAAAAGTTTATCATGAACAGTTCTCATGCTACAGATACATCTTTTGAAATCTTCGAGATCATTTTTCACATCATTGTTTAATTCTGTGAGCGATTTCTCAGAATCATTAGGATCATGATGGGATTGGTGAGAATACGAATCATGAGAATCTCGGTTTTGATAACCTCCAGATTTGATGTAATTTGCTTCATGGCGTTCACACATCGGCGTGTCATCGTTCATGTTGTTTTTAGAAGCGTTTCCATTTCTAAGCTCATTATATTTCTCACGTATACCATGCAATTCTTCATTTAAGCTTATAATTTGAGAATCCATAGCCTTCAATTTTTCCATATATCGAGAATTATCAGTCTTACTATTACCTTCATCGGCGAAGGAAATAGATTTTCGGATTGATGTTACGTTTTAGATTTTTATGGGCAATCATGTTTCAAAAGGACTTTATCATCAAGAAAATAAAGCTTGATTTGCAGTTTTGTAGAGGAAGCATTCCTCCAGCAGTTAGTCCAGGATTCCTTGAGGTAGTTCGTCTAGAACATGATAGATTATGGAAATTTATAGCTCTTTGGTTAGATCGTGCACATGGCATTTCGAAGCATGTTCTTGAGTCGTAACCAAACGTCGGTTAGACTTTCACATACGAGTTGAGAGAAATTTTTGATTTCAAGTAAAAGATGGTTAAATAACGAAGGTGGAAAGAATCCGTTTATAAAAGCTTTTCTCATTTATTCCCACGATGTTATAGATTCTTCATTAAGTTCGTTAAACCAGGTTTTAGCTTTATCGGATAGGGAATAGGGAAATATTAAAAGCTTTACGGCTTCATTTGAGTTTCACCGTATTTGAACATGTTGCAGATTGCGAGAAATTCACGGATGTGGTCATGCGGATCGGCCCGCAGATAACCATCGAATTTATTTTCCAAAATCATTTTTCAGTGGGTACTATTGATAACAAAGTTGTCATCAACATCGAGTTGAATAATGGCAGAATTAGGAGTCGGTGCTACAGTCTTAGCACTTTCCCACATAGGCTGATCATCAGGATCAAGAATTATTTGTTTGGGTTCGACATCCTCTTCGGGTATATTTATGATGACAAATTCGTTAACGGAAGAATGATGAGTTGAAGATTTGAGTGATTCGATCTGAATGGATTCTTTTTGGATAGTTTTAAATTTACAAGTCCTTGTTATTAAATTTTTATTTAATTTATATATTAGATTCACAAGTTGTTTTCCGAAAGATAAGTGATTTATGCATACGTTAAGCATTTTGCAAAAAGACATTTATATATATATAGTTAAGGCTAATAGGATAATATTCAAAATAATGTAAATTATTTTCATATATTTTTTTATAATTATTTTATTTTTATAGATTTATATATATAGATATATTTTAATTTAATTATTATAGAAATTTAATAAAACAAATTAAGGATAAATAACTAAAAGTTTTTTTTTTGGATAGGTAAAGCGTACTTTAGGAAAATTGCGCCGGCTTTTCTAAAAATTTTATGGTTTTTTTTAATATTATGATAAACTAGATAATTACAAATACACAAGGCATATAATCAGATAAAATACAATTCCAAATGATTATAAAACCTTAGACTAGCAGATTGGGAGTTTTGTTTTTTGAAATAAGATTCTGTTTGTGAAAATTTATAGAAAGTGCGGCGTACTTGGGTAAAGTATGGCATACTTTCTGGGTTTTCAGGAAAACCGGCGCACAAATAGGACATGCGGCGTACTTCCTTAAGAAAATTGATTTTTTTGTTTCCGTTTAGCAGAAAACGGTACGACGGGTTTGAAATTTTTTTTTTGAAACAAAATAGCACCAGAAATAAGCAACAAACTATAACAACTTAAACAATTCCCCGGCAACGGCGCCAAAAACTTGATGTGTGTTTTACAAGCTTTAAATTTATAATACTAGAAATACCGATTTTTACTAAAAACACAACACTCGGGAAGTATACCCGTTCGTGTATAGTATAGCTCTAGGTAAGTCCAAGTCGTTCCATGGGAATTGAAGTTTTCATAGTTTGTAATTAAGGTGCTAAGGTTAATAAGATTGTCACGGATCAAATTAACCAAAACTAGCATATATCGGATATTATAACAAAAGAAATTAAAAGATGATTCAATCAAATGATTAAGGTATGTTTGTTTAGGCAATGATCACTTAGATAATGATGTGTTTGGAATAGTGTTTAAAATAGAGTTATCACAAGTTATAAATCCTTTCGGCCTTTAAATATAATTAGTGATTAGATCGATTAATAACAACAAATCCTTTCGGCCTTTATAAGTTATTATAGCCAATATATTAGATGGATTGATAATACATAAGTTTATAAGTATCCTTTCGGCCTTTACACTTAGAAAATCATGTTTAACCATTTCAATAAACACATACCTAAACGCTCCATATCAAAGATCACAATAACGCCCAAACAAACATAAGATTACTACTCCATAATTCAACAAGTAACCAAAGACACATAACATTCATCATGAGTCTCAAATAAAGATTCATATTCAAAGGTAAACAAGATTATACAAATTACAAGGGCAAAATATGAGTGATTTCCACAGGAATTTCCCAGACACTTTTATTATATTCAAAGTAAACCCGGAAACTATGAACAAATTCTGTCACAATCACTTATAGATTTGAATTACACTTCAATGCTACTTCCTTGGATAGATTATAATCTAGAAATTTATGGTGGAGAGTGGTGGTAGTAGATGGTGGTGATGGTGGTTTAAAGGCGGTGTTTGGTTCCTTGGTTTGTCAAGCCAAGTTCACCAAAAACACCCACTTAGAGTGTTCTAAACGAACTAGAGAAAGTGGTGTGAGGATTGTAAGTGTGTGTAAAATGAGGGATCCAAGGCCTCCTTTTATAGGCTGAAATCGGGCAGAAGTGCGGCGCACTTAGGAATAAGTGCGGTGCACTTGGTGAGTTAATGCTGGTATCATTTAATTCTTCGAAGGGAAGTGCGGCGCACTTAATAAAATGTGCGGCGCACTTAAGGATTTAATGCACTTCTTTGACGAGATTTTATATCTTTACTTCTTAAAGGAGTGCGACGCACTTGGGCAAAGTACGAGACTTTGGTCCTTTTGAGTATCAGCCTTTTATTTTCTTCTAACTTGCTTTTCGTTGTGTATAAATACTTGGTTTTGTTCCATTTGAACTCCGGATGTCTTCAAGTGTACTTTTAAGCTCCATATCTTTGTGTATTCTTTCGTTTTATTCCACGTCACATCCCTAGAACATATAATAGCAAATATACTTAATTAAGTACCAAAAGTTCACGAGAAATGATCAAATATACATAAATAACGCCATAGAAATATGTATAATTTGGGCGTTATCACTCTGTGAGAAATGAAACAAGAGTCTTTTGAGAGACCTTGAGTGGATGGGAAGGGTTGTGCACTGCATCACTGGGTCCATGATGACTATCTTCAATACTAGACAACATCTTAATGTGTCTCATAGCATATGTATTGACCCGGTTTCTGCCTAAGTGTAAGGAGGGATTCTTTCTTTTCGCCCTTTATCTTTACATTTCTTTTTAATTCTTCAAACCCGTTATATGCTTATAAGACTTTATCACAAGCACCTTGTTGGGTTTGTTCCAGTACTAGTTCTGTCTTAGTCGGCATTATTCTATTTTCTCATTTTACTCCTTTTGTATCATATATAAGGACTTCTATTCTATCTATGGAATGTCCCTAGGTAGATCCCTCCGTTTCTGGCTGGATCATGGGAACGAATACCAATACTTAACCACCTTATAACTCTGATAAAAGTAAGTACATGTTCGATATTTGGTATTGTTCTTATTACCTTAAAACCATTTTGGATAAACTCAATCAAGGTACTTATGATATAATTATATATATATATATATATATATATATATATATATATATATATATATATATATATTATTAATAAAACATTTGTCTAGATAGTTTTATTTTTCAATTGTGATTCAAATTGTTTAAAAACTGTTTGGAAAGAAAAATGTTTTGACTATGCAAGCCTTTATTGTGGAACATTTTAAAGCTCCTCCTCAGTTTATGAGGGATTCATATATATTTATATATATATTTATATATATATATAGTGTTAAGTACATTAATTGAAGTTTTTGACTTTTACTAAAACATTTTGAAAATTTTGTGGAAAATAGACAGGGGGGGTTGATTAGTTTTCTAAAATATTTGGCCTTTTAAAACTTGTTGAACACTTTGTTTGAAACTTTTAGTGAAGTGATCTAGATATTGATGTTTGATAATTAAGAAGTAAGAGATGTAAGAGTAAAGAGAAGATAAAGTGTAGAAAGAGTTCACCAGGACACAAGTATTTATAGTGGTTCGGCTATAAGGACACCTTCCTTGCCATACTCCACTCCCCGAGTCACCTACTCGAGAGTTTGTTAAACACTAGTCACCGAGCTCCTTTCACTTGGCGGAGAAGCTCACCAACAATGGCCATAACACAGGCGACCTACATTTCCTTTCATACAAAGCTTCAAACGGAGCACACCGAATGCTCAAATGATAACTACTACCAAAAATCGATAACACATACCCTCATTATATCTTCCAAAGTCTTAATCATACGTTCACTTTGTCCATCCGCTTGGGGATGCTAAGCAGTACTCAAATCCAATTGCGTCTCTAATACTTTCTGTAGCGTCTGCCAAAACCACAAGGTAAATCATCCATCTAAATATTAGTCAATCATCACCAGAATTCCATTCCTTGCTATTATCTCATCAATATAATTCCTTGTCAATCTTCACATCTTGAATTCTTTTTGCATAGCTAGAAAATGAGCTAACTTGGCCAGTCTATCAACCATCACCTAAATCACATCATACTCACTACTTCAACATTGGAAATTTAGTGATAAAATCCATGGTGATTCTATCTCATTTTCACTCAAGTATCTCAGGCTGTTGCAGCAAGCCAAAAGTCTTTGACATTGCAGTCTTCACCTCTTTAACAAATCTGACAATTGCTAACATAGGTATCTATATCCTTTTCTACACGTGGCTACCAATACATGTCTCCAAAGTTATGATACGTCTTATCCGATCCTGGATATACCAAATATCTTGATGCATGGGCCTCGTCCCTTACACTTCTACCAATCGAACCCAATTTCAATCCATAAAGTACAAACTCTTGTCTCTTTTTCTTTCCATCTGTTGATCTAAACCATGTAGCCTTTCTGTGAGTACGTTCTCTTGCTTGCACGCCTCACTTTAGGCTGCCAGTATCATTCCTCTTACTCGTCTTGATTTCACTCTTTCCTTTCTACACAATGCATCACTCACTACGTTCGCTTTATCAGAGTATGACACAATCATTCTTCAAAGTCTGAAAAGACTCTTCTTGTTCTACGCTCCACTCATACTTCTGATTCCTCTCAGTTAGGGAAGTAAGGGGGTTCAACAATCCTAAAAAAATTCGCGATGAATGTCGGTAGTAACCTACCAATCCTAAGAATAATCATCCAATTCCTCACTACCTCACTCTTACTCGGGTTCACGTGATTACGCTATGGTTGACCACGTGACCAAGAAAATGCACTTCTTCCAACCAAAACTCGCACTTAGAAAACTTCGCATACAGCTCCTCCTTCCTAAGTGACTCCAATACTAACTTCAAATGAACACCATATTCCTCCTTCGACTTTGAGTAGGTCAGAATGTCATCAATAAATACAATGACAAACCTACCTCAGTACGGTTTGCACACCCGGTTCATTAAGTCCATGAAAACCGCTGGTGCATTGGTTAACCCAAAAGGCATAACCGTAGACTCAAAATGTTCGTATCTCGTTTGAAATGCGGTCTTTGGAATGGCATCCTCATGCACTCGTAGCTGATGATAACTGACCGAAAATCTACCTTTAAGAAAGGACACGCTCCTCGTAACTGATCAAACAAGTCATTAATCCTAGGGAGTAGATAACGGTTTTAACAGTTAATTTGTTCAACTCCCTATAATCAATACACATGCGAAAAGAACCATCCTTCTTCTTCATGAATAACACAGGTGCTTCCCACGGAGAATGACTAGGTCGTATGAAACCCTTGTCTTGCAACTCTCGAAATTGTTTAGACAATTCTTGCATTTCCGAGGGTGCTAGACGATATGGAGGCTTCGCAACCGGCGTCGCTCCAGGAACTAAATCTATGCGAAACTCAACTTGTCATTGTGGTGGTAATCCTGACAAGTCTTCCGGGAACACATCATCAAAATCTCGTACGACGGAAATATCACTCAATTTTGGTTATCCTAACCACCTTCTCATGACATACTATCACAAACTTCCTCTTGGACAACCAGTCCATTCCCATAATCACATCAAAGCTTCCACGACTCAACGGTATCAACGAACTCCAAGGGTTACGAACAATCGAATAGGATAACAAACGAATATCGAATCAAAGGCTAAAATACATATAGGGGATTCCACATATGCAAATAGCCGTGGATCAAATCACATAAGAATCCTTTGAAAGAAAGGATACATATATGTACCGAGTGAACACGCGAATGAAAAAAAAATCAACAGGCGTACCACGACAAATGAACACATAAAAAATATCAATACGAAAGACGGAAATTCTTATACCAATTATCGACTTTACTCGAAAGGCCAAATTAAATAATGTTTTTATAAAAATCAATTTAAATTAAGAAAGTCACTTTAAGTATAAAATCATTTTAAATAATAATGAAATTGTCTTAAATGTAATCTTTGAAAAATTCATTTTGGTTGTCATAAAAATCTAGAGATGGTTATCTAATGGTGTATCGTACCTTACCACTATGAATCACTTTAAACCTGCTTTTTATAATAAAATAAAATTTATTTAACCACTCAACAATTTTCATATCCTATTTGCATAGGCCATTTAAACATATTCTATTTACAAAGATCATTTTAACACAGTTTTTCCCAAACACTAACACAATACTTCAAAAGGGCTTTTATAATTAGACATCAATTATAAAATATGTTACTCAAACAAAGGACACCATAATACCAAAAGGGATCGTAAAACACCGTACAGACTCTAACACAATTCTATTGTTTGAAAACGAAAGAAAATACCAAGAACCATATACTCAAAATAAAATCAAACGAACTCGTACAAGAAAACTCATGCAAGACGTTACGTACCCAAAAGAAAACGTAAGGTCTTATCTAAAATAACGATCAACAGAGCAAACCTAAAAGCATCGATACTAACACGTCGCCAACGGGTTACGAAAACCAAGGGATATACAAAGAAGGGAGTAATGATCCACACTAATATGTTAGGAACAATTAGTGCTTAAAAGAAACGTTTGATACTCATACGAGTAATCAATGCAACAAAAGAACTAACGAAACGCGCCTATAATCGAAAGAGCAGATTCCGAACAACCAATATACATCGAGACGTCGAATAGGAAAAATCAGGTATCCTTACTAACAAAGTACGATGAAGGGATGCTAAGCTTATACTTAGGAAATGCAAACAAACAACCGAGCAAACGAGCAATCTCTATAAAAGCAATACTAGGTATCCGCAATTACTAGATAGAAGAGAAACTTACTATCTATACAACTCAACTTAACATACCCTCTAAATAGGGTAAGAGAATAATTCTCTATCCATACCACCATCCTTATCATGAATACACATATCAATAAAAAAAACATATTACACTACCACCTTACATTCAAACACAAATAAATGCAATCATGGTCACAAGTCTACGTGTGTGATGCCTTTATAATTATGTTGGCCACCATAATTATAAGTTCCTCCTTTCACACGTGTACTTACTTCCAAGATTACCCATATCAATCATAATTCACATATAAGCACATATACCACATTGCACATCTTAAACCACTCTAACTTAACACATAAAAGATGCTCCATCAAAGAACTACTTACTTATATCAAATTGAAATCGAAATGACATAATGGAACGAAAGTCTCTCAACGACTTTCAAAATATGAAATATCCCAATAATCACACCAACTCCGCTGGTCCATCCCTACTACGTGTGCTTCCCGAAAAACGATCAACTAACTATCATCCTACCGGTTCTTACAAGAGGCTCCTCTTATGGATCCTTATAACGCTTAAGTCCAGTTAGGAAAATGGTTCCCCAACGCAACTTCTTACGGATAAGGGAGACATAACTATAAATAGTAAGGAATTAATATATACCATATTAGATATTAGTAGACAAAATAGCAAAATAAAAGTTAGACAAAATAAGATAATAAAAGCTATATGATTAGGGGAAGGTATAACAGTTATAAAACTAAACACTTAGGCCTAAAAATGCATCTATATGAAGGACTCATGGGTTATAGTCTAGGCTTAACCACCTACTTCTCTATAACCAATGGCTTTGATACCAATCAGTCACACCCCGCCAAGGCGGAAACACGAGGCGTAACATCATGGATATCATCATAACACAATGGTGTCAACAATAGAGAATCACTACATGCATAACTAGAAATAAAAGACACTATGTGTCATGACAATACTGAAAACAAAAGAATGGCATCTTGTATTAATGAAAAAAAGGGTTTCATCAATACAAGGGCAATGATTCACAAACCTAATAAAAACATCCAAGAATTCATGCAAACAAAATACGAAACAAAATCAAATGAGAACTTCTAATGCAGCCTAATGGTCTCTCTAGCCACTTTTATTAACCTCGGTATCTTCATAACGCTCACCTGAAAATGATGCTTAAAACATCAACACAAAGGTTGGTGAGAGTCATAGGTTTTACGACACCAATACAAGATTTAAATCAATTACTGTGATTATAAAAAAACAAAACATGGCAGGACAAATAAGCTGGCTATTATACATACTAGCATTCATGCAACTAAGAATCTCAATTGGGACGGAACGTGTCCCCCGATCCAATGCAACAAAAATAGACATGGAGAGGAATGAAATCCCCAAATCCCAGACTCTTGGTACCGTAGCACACACACAGGTTCATACCCACACCAAGTAGGCAAAACCTCTTGCCCATAAAGTAGGCGAAGAACAATGCAACATCATACAACATGCAACACATAACATATAATAGCTACTTAAATGTCCATGTGTAACTTGAACCATATAATCACAGAATCAAAACATTTCAAAACATATTTT
>BQNB010206958.1:0-10512 GCA_026074375.1 Tanacetum coccineum | reverse complement strand
GAGTAAGTAAACAAGTTGTAAAGAGCATGTATTCTCCCCCGAGATTTGTAAAGTAATTGTAAAACAAGTGAAAGCGGGGCTATAACTCACCTCTTGTGAAAGTAGTGATTATCGCAAAATCAGCAAAGTAATCGTCACAAACGATCTGAAATGCAACCTAATTAATTATAGGTCGTATAAGTATAATGTACTTAATATAAATACGACATCATAAGTTATAGAGTTATATCACCACCTATTAGTTTTGGTTTGATTTATAATAGTTGAAACAATAATTAAGTCAGACTTGTTAATTAAATGTCCAAGTATATGTATCCGTAAAAATATTATCCTTGTCCCACAATTGATTATTTGTTAATAATACATGATTTAATATTTTTATTGTTTATATAATGATATTATATAAATAGTTTAATTATTTTATAAAATAATATTTATAAAGTTAAAAACATGTATAAATATTATATTAATAGCACTACAATATTTTTTAATGTTTTTATAGCTCAAACGGACCCGAAAACACTCGTAAACCACATTTTAAAATCCTAACAGCTTTGAGTAATTTTATAAAATGCAGAAATTAATAATAGTGTATTTAAATCTTTTAGAAATTCATAACTTGCTCATTTTAACTCCATTTTGCGTGTTCTTTATATGTATGAAATCGTGACGAGATAATCTATCAGAATAAAAAACTCACATATTTTAAAAAAATCTGTGTCTGAACAGTAAATTCAAACTATTATTGTTAAACTATTTTTATATGTCTAATCTTGCGAAAATTGTATCTCCTTCGTTTTAATTCCGTTTTCAACGTTCTTTATATCCACGGTTTCCTATTAAAATGATCAATCATCATAAATTTTTATCATATTCGAAACAGTAACAGTTTTTATAAAATAAGTTTTATAAAAAACACTTTTATATATTTAATTATCGTAATCTCGTAAAATTCATAACTCCTTCGTTATAGCTCCGTTTTTCGAGTTCCTTATATGCACGGAATCCTCATGAGATGTACTTTATAATTATCAAGTTTAAATGTTTTATAAAAATTCGTAGCTTCACAGATTAAACAAACTATTTGGATTTATGTTTTATAAAATTTGTTTTATAAACTTTTGACATAATTAAATTATTACAAGTCTTCTAATTTAATTAATAACACATCTTGTGTATATTTTATGTCCTCACATTTATGTCCATCAACTTATATCCAAAAGTCTAAATAAAATGACCTCAACATTTATTTATTTATAGATTTTATAAATTGTAATAATTAATTAAGTAAATTAACTAATACTTGTAATATGTCCAATAGAGTATGTTCTTGCTTTCCCACATAATTTAAACACTAGTTCTTCATGAATAAATATTTCTTTGATTATAAACATACTTGTTTTATTTTATAACTTTATAAAATAAATCCTAAATGGTGATATATCAATATAACAAATATGCATGTAAATGAATGAAGTGATTAAATGAAAGAGTAGAGATTATAATGGACCTTAAGAATGGATGGAAGATGTAAACACTAAATCAGAACCCTAGTTTTCATTTCTAAAAAACCCTAGATCTTATGAAACCTAAGTCTTGAAATAACCTTGATATACCTTAAATATCAACCCTAATAATATTTATATACTTGTGTTCTTGGTAAAATCAAAACTATGAAACTTTCTTCTTTGTGTTTTTGAGCCGTGGGTTTTATGGAAGAAACAAGGAGAGAAAATTTAAAAAACTATGGAAATTTTTGTGTGCTCTAGTTTGACCGTGGGTTATGAGAGCATAGAGAGAAAGTTTGCTTATGATTTTCTTGGTGAAATGGAGTGTAAGAGACATGTTGGTATAAAAAGGGAAAGAAGGCATGGTGTTTATAATAAACAAAGGCTAGGGAACAAGTTAGTACTAGATGAAAAAGACATTTCAAGCATGCTTATGACAAAAGAGTGTGTTTTGCCATATGTAAGTAAACACGGGCCAAATTGGTGGCTTGAAATCTTTGGTTAATAGCTTGTGTGGAGATCTCATGGGTAAAGGATATATATAAACTAGTAAAGGTGTGTTAGTGGAGGGTTTCATGATTTATTCTTGTGTTGCTTCATGTATGAACGGCTAAAATGGCTAAGATGGGTAGGGATAGTATAAATATTTTATGTATTGGGTATAAGAATGGGTATTTGTTGAAGTATAGATGTGTTTATGGATTTCATGCATGCAAAAATGGTGACTTTAGTCGAAAAAGTAGACGTTTTACGTAACGAATAAAAATAAAAATTTAAAAGTTAAAAATTATCTTCGCAAAAATAATATAACACTTGCTTGACGTAAACTTTTATTTGTTTGATGCCCGTTTACATTGAATGTTGATTTTTAGTTTACGCGATTTAACAAAACGTTGAAAATAAAAAGGGAATGCTAAAGGTTTAAAATAAATAGCTAAATATTTATTGACGTAAAATGTCCTAAAAATGTAAATTGTTATAGTCTCCCCATGTTAAAAGATTGAATTGCCTTCCGGAATAGTGTTGGTGATGAGGTGTGGGTCTCAATTCCTTGATGATGGTTAAACTTGCCGGCGGATTGTCCTAGGGTGACTAACGATGCGTCTTCGACTTTTCGGCTTTAAATTTGGTATAAGATGATGTTGACTTTATAGTAAGATGGTGTAAGAGTTTACTTGGTTATTATGATTATTAGTTTGGTTCCCCGTGATAAATACGTTTTATGAATACGCACACAAAACTAGATATAATAGAAAATTGTTTCTTGACAATAAGTTTTAGGGTGACTACTCTAAGCGTGGCATGGTCCTTCCTCAATTATACATAGTTGATCTGGCCATGTATAATTGAGGACTAAAGAAGAAATGCTTATTTTTGTCAAAATATATGTTTTCTTTTTTTTTACAATTTGGCTTGAATTAATAGAGGTTGAAGTAAATTTAACAAATATTTGACGATACATTAGTTTGATAGAGTTGGTTTGAAATTTGAGTTCGTACGTACAACAGAATTTAATTAAAACTAAATAAGTACTAACGAGAATCCCTAAAGAAAATAGAGTCTAAGCATTGATATCATCTTCCATGTTGTTAAGGTCTTCATTGGTTTCTCCTCCTCCTAAGGCATACACCATTTCACGTGCTTCAGCACCTCCAATTTGGTTTCCATGGTTTCGATTCTTTAACTCTGGGAAATCACTTCTGTAATGCCCTTGATTCTCACATTCATAGCAGGTAAGGGTTCTTTGATTGTTAGTAGTAACAGGACTCCTACAGTCTCGGGTCAAATGACCCATCCTCTTGCAGTTTGCGCACTTTATAGTGCACGGGCTATTGTGGTGAAACTTGCACTTGTTGCACAATGGTAGAGTCTCATCATACTCCTTCTTCTCACTAGACCCAGCAGAATAAGCCCTTGCCACATTTGGCTTCTTGGGAGGTTGTTGTTGAGCTTGGTTGTCATTATCAAGTTTCCTTTTGTTCTCTGATTGTCTTTCAGCAAATGTACGGATCTTCTGATCCATCATATCATTTGCAATTTCAATCGCATCTTGCATTGTTTTTGGCTTGGATGCCATCACACTTCCCTGAATTATGTCGGGAAGTCCACCGGCATACTTCTCGACCTTATCGGATTCCTCGGGAAACATTCTCCCGCACACCAGTGCCAACTCTTAGAAATGTTAGTTATAGCTTACCACATTAGTACCTTTCACTTTCAGGTTCCACATTTTAATCTCTAGCTTCTTGATCTCGCCTCTTGGGCAGTACTTATTAGTCAACATCTTCTTTAGTGTTTTCCATGTCATTCCATATGCAACCTCATGATTAATGGTCTTAACGTGGGAGTTCCACCACGTTAAAGCATTTCCCTGTAGAGTACATGTAGCAAACTTGATTTGGCATGCGATAGTGTAGTTGCTTATATGGAAAACGGATTCCATTTTTCTCGCAAAACCACTAAGTCAGATCAACGGACTCTTTAGTACCCTCAAAATTCAAGGGGTTGGTCATTTCAAGGAAGCCACGTAGGTGCACTTCTACGGAGTTTAGCGCGCTCTGTCCTTCTGCCACTTCTAGAATCATGGCTATCATCGCTATTTCCACTGCCTCTGTTAGCTTCATACTCAGCCAACGCAGGGTGTCCAATGTTATAGCTCAACGCCTTGTGGCTATATCTAGGGTTTTCCTTTAAAATGGCAGCATCGGTCATAGGGGTGGTGGTTCTCTTTGGCGGCATTTTCTTCAAAATCAAAAAATATAAAATTAGTTTAGTTCTAAAAGTCGTGCTCCAAAGATGAAATGTTGCGAGGTGACAAGTTAAAGTCGTGTTTCAATAGTATGGGACGGGTGTTGAAACTCGAAGTTGAATGATAAAGATAACTTGTGAGATCGCCGTAATATGACATGATTCAATGTTGTGTAAAACGGTATTATATGAAATCATTAAAGACCATCGTGTCATTCACAATGTCTTGAGAAATGTTCTAGTATTTATATAGATAACTTCTTATATAAATAAATGTAAAATATGCGTAAGGGATTGTAAACATTATATATTAATATATATATATATATTTACTAGTTTCATAACCCGCCCTCGGGCGGGTTAGCTTCATAATAATATGGATAATTCTAAGTGAACGTAAATAAATAATGAAAAGCGCTAAACATGATATATATACAAAACTAACTTGTCCGTTTTATACAAAAGATAATGAACATGTTAAATATACAAAATCATGCTTAGATTCGTTTTCTAAACCTCACAATACATCATAGATTGATTTGACATAAGTTTTAGGTATATTGGCTGATTCACCCGCTTTTTCAGGGCAACCAACCCAGATTCAGAATAATACTTGAGGAACTCTAACCGGACATACATAAATAATCAATAACAGAAAATATCTTGAGCACAAAAATTGGAAGAAGAAAAAAAGAGTGTTCATGTAATATATGTAAAAGTAAAAACGACAACTGTGAGAACAAATAAAGTACATGAAGTTTATTCATAAAGAATACTAACATATCATTGCTGAATGAATAAAACTCAAATATGAATCTATTATATAAAAGATTCTAGTAAAAAAAAATAAAGTATATATTGTAAATTTCAATTAGAAAATGTTAAACTAAACACCATTTATCATCAATATGCTGTTAAAAGAGGGTGGATGTGGTTCATGGGTACACTGGAGAATTATTGATATTGTTTGACTTTATTATCATGGTCTTAAGAACATAGAATGTCAAACCAAAAAGAAAAAAATGGCTTGCACCTCAGAAACTTTGAACATAAGCCATTATTGTTTGGACTTTGGCCTTAATTCTCATGGGGACGTAATAAGCTCATTTAACATGTAAATGAGACTACATATTTACATACCCTTTTCTTACATGTCATGTTTGCTTCATTTGGCTAATGCTCCTGCATTATGAAGAACTACCAGAAGACGTACAATGTTGATCTCTCACTTTCTTTTGGAGATCTGAAAGTGTGTCCAACATGAGCTGTGTCTGTAAGTAATTCACAAGTTCAAAAATTTATAAATGCATTTGCATTCCTTGATAACGAATATATGAAATGAGAATATTAAGATACCCGAGCTGATATGATATGCTTGAGAGATGTATCAAGTTGCATTCCTAGAGACTCAAGCTCCTTGCACTTAAAAGGGCCAAGTTCCTTACCCAGCAAATTCCTAGAGATAATAACATTGAGTTACATATAAGTCAAAAAGTAATAAGTTATAGTAAAAGACATGAAATTTAGTCGAACCGTTTTTATTATTGGGTTAATATAATCTTACGTTTGATCATAAACGGTTAAAATGCTAAAAGTCACCCAATAATATAATAAAACTTTCAGGTTATGAAGTATCAAGAAACAAAAACTGAGCTATTCATAAAGAAAACGTACATGTGTCTCTCTTCTTATTAGTTAAGCCTTGCACGTTCCAACTCTTCTTCAAAACGCTTATGTTTACCTTTTTGTCGTCCTTCTGATGTTTTTTTATGAAAAAGTTGTCTCTTCTTTTCTTTGACCTATAGAGAAAATCATGATATTTATATCTTTTTATACTCATGCAGCTACAGACTATAGAAATAATACATAAATTTATATCTACTTTATGTATTATCATTAAAAGTTACTTAACTCTTATGTATAAATATTACTGTACATATTAAGCATAATAGAAGCTCACTAAAACCTCAAATAATCACAATGTATACGACTTAGATCCGGTTTGATTCTGTAGGTTATTTTGCTTCTTTAGATAGAAAGGATCGCAGTGTTTGTCATGCAACTAACATAGAACATATACAACTTAGAGAAGTACTGAATTTGTAGTTTGTCGTTGCAAGAGTCAATAGGAAACCAACACATGTAAATTCTACCAAAAAATTTACATGTTAGACGGTTTATAGGACTATAATTTACACATTACCCTTTTAAATAAATTACCAAAAATTTGTAGATCTTAAACTTTTTGGTAATTATTTTATACTATTAACAAGATCACCAATAAAGCAAGCATAACCTTCACGAGTAGAAATATGGTGACCGAAACATAGAGCCACAAAATACTAACCTTCCGTCGGAATAACACCACACTGGAACCGACTATTCGTAGTAAAAGAAAACAGAGCCACACTTAACGTTGAAATTGATGATATATTTTTCTTTGATGATTATTCCACCAAATTATAAGGTTTTAACCATGGTTGTGGTCTTAGACTCGATGGGTGGCACATCTAAAATAAACTAGAATCATCATATTTGTCATGGATAGTTGAGTTAGTCAGTTATATCATCATTTTCTGTTATATATACGTTCTATTCCATCTCTTCATTTTCTCCACGATTTTCTTTGCATGTTTAGACTCAATATCGACCCTTAATCGCCATTGTGTTTATCATATGGTTCTTGTGGTGGGTCTGGATACGTTTTAATAACCAAAAGCTTGCATTCACGAAGTGCCTTAGTAATAAGCATTTTCAGCAAGTTCATTACTTGAACCGCATACAACAATGCAGTCACAGGATCCACCATCTGCATAAAGAAAGTCAACCAATTTATACTTTTTTCTATTTCCGTCACAGGTTATTAGAGAGGAACACAAACCTGTGTCATATTTGGGCCGAAAACCAGTGAAATATTGTTTGAATTCATTTTATTTAGATGTTCATATTGGACGACAAAAGCAATGTACATCAGTACCTTCTGGAATGTATCCACTATTTATATGCGCTCTTAGATATTCTTCTTGGTCGTTGTCTAGATTGATTTTGAAATACCTTCAGCACATGTAAAAAGTTATAAAATCATCCATTCTGGTAAGTACTTCTCTTACCGTGTGAACACAACGATCCTATGATTCAAATCTTAATATATCGATGCTACCTGCAAGATAAAATGAAATGGTTATTTACTCACAAACACGCATTTGAAATAAAAAAAAGGCTATTTAGATGATGAAGAGACAAACGTTATAGTTTTACAAATGATAACCGAACATTTAACAATCAAGGATAATGTCAAATCATTTGAATTTCAAGCTACTACAAAATAGGAAACTATTGTAATGTGTATTTTTCTACCTGGTTCTTTTCGAGCATATAAAGAAATATAGCCTATGAATCGTTAATCAAGCCAAAGTCATCTGTTTATGTAATGTAGTAATAACTTTTTAATTATCAATCTAAATAGCCTATAGTAAAGCTAATAATCCATTGTTTTCTTCTTGTGAGCTTATTAACATGAGCTTATGAACAAAAAAGTAAACCAAGTAAGCTTAATCCAAACACCCTTTGAAATTGATCACAGATGGAAAGATTGAACTATGCTTGATGAAATTAATCTATATTTAAGTTCAAGAATAGCTACAAAATACTTATAAGAATTATATATAATAAATCAAGCTCTGCAACACAAAAGGAAAATCAAAATCACACATTGTACAGACACTGGAAAATATTTATATATGCACATCCGATCGCATGTCCTTTTACTACATAAAGAGTAACTTATAGTTGTTTTACACAGTTATTCACTGTCCAAAAACAGGTTGCAAAGAGCAAACAGTTGTGTTTTGGATGGTCTTTGAGGTTGTCGTATGGGCAATGACAAGAGTACATGTGCTTTCCTCCTCCTTAGGAGCGGCCACATCTAGGAGTACAAGGAAGGATAAAATAAGCTTGGTTACTTGCAATTAGGAATGACTTGTGTAAGAAAGTGGTACATTAAGCACATGGTGATTTCCAAAGAGATATTTATTGCGAAACGTAAACGTTTTACGTAACCAACAAAAATAAAATATGAAAAGTTAATAATTATCTTCGTAAAAATAATATAACACTTGTTTGACGTAAACTTTTATTTGTTTGATGTCAGTTTACGTTGATAGTTGATTTTTAGTTTACGCGATTTAACTAAACGTTGAAAATTAAAAGTAAACGCGTAAAAGTTTAAAATAAATAGTTGAATATTTATTGACGTATAATGATGTGAAAATGTGAATTGTTACAGTCTTCTCGTGTTAAAATAATTTCTTCCCGAAATTTAGTTTGAGTTTCTTTCGAGACTGGTGTTGGTGAAGAGGTGCGGTTACTTCTTGTGGATTACTTATTTTTAATCCTCCAAAAACGTGGTAACAAATTTTGTTTTCTTAATATAGAGAGTCTCATTGGGATGGGTTTCAAATCCTTGTATATACCACTTAAGATTTTTCCACCTCGTCATTTTCCTCCTTAATTGCCTCAGCTAAAACGTGCAAAAAGTTTCAAATTTATTGTGATGACTAAATTTTGAATCCTAATGGTCTTATCCGTTCCTTTTGGCTTAAAGCGTTAGTTATAACATTCTCCTTTCCAGGGTGATAACGGAATTTATACCTATGATGGCATTACCAATACTAAGTTCTATGACATTGTGTCAACGTTGAATAGGTGATTTAGTAAATTCCTTAATGGTGAGCAAATTTGATGGCGAATTGTCCTAGGGCGACTAGTGATGCGTCTTAACTTTTTGAGATAGGATTTGGCGTAAGGTGATGTCAACTCCATGTAGTAAGGTGGAGTAAAAGGTCAACTTAGTTGCTATGGTTACTAATTCAATTTCCCGAAGTAAACGCCTTTTATGAATACGCACGCAAAACTTTGCTTTTCAAGGATGTAAGTAAAAGTGGATTATTGACAAAAGGTTTATGGTGACTACTCTCAGCATAGCATGGTCCTTCCTGAATTATACATAGGTGATTAGGCTATGTATAATTGAGGACTAACGATGCAATGCTCATTTTCGTCAAACTAACGTTATGTATATAATAGTATCCAAATGGTTTTATAGTGTGATAAAACAAGTCATAAGATAGAAACGAGGTAGTTTATAGGATGACAACAAAATGGTTTGCGAGATGACGGTAAGATAGTTTATAAGACAATAGCTAAATAGTTTATAAAGTCGTTGTAAGAATATTTGAAAGGCTACAATAGTTTAAGGAGTGGCTTGCATAAATAATTAGAGAGTTAAAGTAAAATCGACGAAGTTTTCATGACACATGAGTTTGATAGATAATTTAAAATCATCCACATAGTTCAACGAAAATTTAAAAGAAAGTATGAATATGAAATCCTATAGAAAATAAAGTTAAAGAAAGAAAGTCCCAACCTAGCTTTCACTAGGTAAGACGGGTCACAAGATGATGTAAGTGTTTCAACAGTATGAGGCGGGTGTTCAAACTCGGAGTTGAATGGTAAGGTAACTAATGGAATCGGTGAACTGTGACATGTTTCAATGTTATGCAAGACGGTATTATGTATAGTCATGAAAAGTTTTCAAGACCATCGTGTCATTCACAATGTATTTAAGAAAAGTTCTAGTATTTATATAAATAACTCTTATATAAATAAATGTAAAATATACATAAAGGAATGTAAGCATATATGTATATATGTATGTCATGTAAGCACGTAATGTAAGCAAGTAGTGTGTATGCACATTGAAAAAGTTTGATGTGATGCAATGTTTGTGAAAACGGTTATAGTCTAGGTAAAATATGCAACCTAGTTCTCTATAACCTTGGCTCTGAATACCAATCTGTAACACCCCCAAATTGGGTCGCAGCGGAAAGTATGTCCGGGAGCGTTACTTCATAATACCATTACACAAGATATGAGAGAACGACCTCTAAATGTGTCGTTTGAAAAGTAATCTTGTAAAGTTTGGACTCCAATGCACATCAATTATGTAAGCACCCTATTCACCAGAGAAATACATGCTTAAAAGTGTCAACATAAAGTTATAAAGTAATAAAATAGTTTACATGCGCATTTACAAAATAGTTATGAGAACAAGTATGTAAACTATTTTGTAAATGCGCATGTATTCTCCCCAAAAAGAGTTATAAAGTAATAAAATAGGGACCATGAAACTCATCTCAAGTGAATGTATCGAATGTAGTAACAATCAACAAAGAATACCGTCACGAATAACCGGAAT
>BQNB010206956.1:0-10512 GCA_026074375.1 Tanacetum coccineum | reverse complement strand
GGTTTTTATACAAGATATGAGATTTAGTCAGGTTTTAATTCGATCACCTCGGATGATCAAAGTTTCACCGTCGATGGGGATGTGGACGACTTTCTCGTCACAAATAATTCTAACATTATACTTGTATAACCAATCCATACCAATAACGACGTTAAAACTTCCGAGTTTAATTGGCATAAGATCAATTTCAAAAGGTTGGTTTAACAAAGTCAGGGTGCATCCCTGGATAACAGTGTTTGTGCTTACTAGATTTCTGTCAGCCATTTCGATATTGTAAAAGGTATCTATTGTAATGAGTGGAATATTTAGCATAGAGGCAAGAGATATGGATACGAAGCTTTTATCGGCTCCAGAATCAAATAATACTCTAGCTAGATGTTGGTTTAGAAAGAACATACCCGTGACTACGTTCGGGTTTTGGTGAGCATTCATATCCCTTAGCATGTAAGCTCTCCCTTGGGCATTGTTGTTGGTGGTCTTTCGGAACTGATTTGTATAATGTCCTTTCTCTCCACATGCATGACAAATTACCGATACTGGTTGCTGATTGCTTCCAGTGGCTGGTCCTTTGTTTCTGCAGTTCCTAGTCAGATGACCCACCTTGTTGCAAGTATTACACTTGACAGTGCAAGGTCCTGTGTGATGCAAGGTGCATTTCTTACACAGGGGACGGTTTCCAGTATACCCACTGTTCTCAGCTGGAGTGGCAGCATAAGCTCTAACAGCTTCTTGCCTTTTGTTCTGTTGTTGTTGGTGATCATTGTAACGATTGTTGGTGTTGATGTTACGGTAGTTGTTGTTATTGAAAGTTCTTCTGTCGTCAAACTTTCGTTTGTGATCACTTGATACTTGCACTGGAGTGTGCTTTATTACCTGATCCATTAGCCTCTAGGCTATGTTAATGGCTTCCTCTAGAGTTTGAGGTTTAGAGGCGATAACATTCCCTTTAATACTTCGAGGCAATCCTCCGATGAAAACTTCCATCATTTTCTCAGAATCTGGCACCATAGTGGGACATAAGGTTGCCAATTCCTAGAATCTTCTCACATATGTCTTGAGATCATTCCCCTTCACAGTCAGATGGTAAAATTCGTCTTCCATCTTGATGTAGTGAAAAATAAGGAACACATAAATTGACGTAGTAAAAAGAAGAAGATACCAACCTGATGTAGACTAATAACGATGGGCTCACCAACTGATGTAGTGAAATAAACAAGATAACAAATTGGATCTGTTGATTCTACAAATACCAGATACAATTCTTCCAACAATTGTTGATTCGATTGAATACCGATTATTAGGGTAAAATTTCTTGGCAAACAGCGGCCAATGGTTTATTTTTATAAAAACTGATAACTGTTTGGCTAGGGTTACAGCAGATTGTTTAAATAGGCTCACAAAACTGAAACGGGCCTAAAAAGACAAATGGGCCGTAAGCTAGAACAAATACAAGTCCAACAAAAATTAAAAAAAACAGAAAAATGTAAATATCTCATAGTAAATGAGGGTTTTGGGCTTCGAAAACTCCATAACCAACCAAAGGGTGATTACAACTGCGTCCGTCTCATTTTTCTCTTCGATTTGAGTGGTTACAGGCCTGAAACGGACTTACGGATCAAAAGTTATGGCTGTTTTACTGAAGCCCTTTTCTTCACACGATCTTGAGCTTCTAAAAATAAGTCAGCCCGTTCTTCAATACTTGGGCCTCCATCACATCATCCCCCCTGGTAGACTAAATTTCGACCTCTGAATTCATAGCTAAGGTCAATCCACAGAATAGTCGCCATGATAAAAGATCAATGCTCTCGTGCATTAAAAACATCAGAAACACTAATATGGCTTGGCAAATTTCCAGAACGGTAATCATTAGAATTTAATCTTCTCCACAATCTCTAGCGGCAATCTTCTTACAGACAACTGTTATACCTCCAATAGGAAAACAATCTATAGTCAAAAATTGCCTAAACAAAAGTCCACCCTCTCAAAATTAATCATGTCTCCGCTTATTGATCTGCATCGTGTTTGTACTTGTGAATTGGCACGAACCAAATAATTCATGAACAGCTTTGTGAGAACATCATGTAACCCTGCAACACAATCTAGCACTTTCTTCGGAATACTAACTAGAAACAAGGAGTCATTAAATCCAAGGACCACAGGTTGAGCAGAATAAACTACCTGGATTGACTAGAACCTCATGCTTTGATTAAACAGCATGATTATGAGCAATACTCAGCTTGACACAACTTTGATCTCTATGCCTTCACAATGATCACCCACCAAAACACCGTTAACAGACATACCAAGGGACTATTACAACTTTATTGAGTCATCACGTTATAGGATGAATAAGCACTACTAAATATTAAGTGATTATTCACCATCTTCCACAAACTACACCAAAAATGACTCAGAAACCGAGTGTCCTGATCAGAAACAATAGAGGAAGGTATACCATGTAAACGATATACATACCTAAAGAAAAGTTGGGCCACATTAACTGTATATGTCGTCTTCTTGCACGGAATAAAGTGCACCATCTTAGAAAAATGATCAACAACAACAAAAGTTATGGCTGTTTTTTAAACATGAACCCTTTTCTTCACACATCTCTCCTTGGGCTTCTAAAAACAAGTCAGCCTGTTCTTCAATACTGGGCCTCCATCAAATAGTATTCAGGTTTCGTTACGTTGTAAAAGTTTGCTTTCAAAATATCTTAAGATTCGAGTGTAATGATTAACCAATTCAACAATAGGAACAAGCATATAACCAAGTCTAAACTAAAAGCTAATAAACAATGACAATAATATGAAGAGATAAGGAAAGGAACAATCAAACCAAGACGCAAGATTTTATAGTGGTTCGGCTACGAAGCACCTCTTCGCCCTACTCCACTCCCCGAGTATCCTACTCGAGATTTCACTATGTCAACAAGCTCCCTTTAGGCGAAGAAATCGTTTACACGTCCGCTTCTACGTTGGATTTTTCTGGACACTAGAAGCTAAAAGCGAGTCCCAATCTTACATCAACCAATCTACCACTTCACAATCAATACACAATCACTAGATCTACACTATCGGATTTACACACAATCCGAATCACACAAATACACAAGATAATTACAATAGAGATTTGATACTTAGAAGAAAGAGAGGAAGATCACTAAATAACAATTCGTTTCTTGGCGAATACGAATGTTCTTCCTCTTGCACTTGAATGAGAAAGTAAGATATGGGAAGAAGAGAATAGATCAACTTTGAAACAAGATCTAAGAATGTTAGTGATCAAGAGATTTAGAGAGAGAAAGAAGATTTAGAGAGAGAAATTATCTGAAAATTTCATGCTTAGAGGTGGTGTTTTTTCTTGCAGGGATAGAGTATATTTATATGTCAAGAAAAACCCACCGGTCCCTGCTGGAGGCGGTCTCGGCGGTCCAGATATATTTGGGGGCCGCCAGGCCTATAAGGGGGCCGCCCAGTAGACTACGCTCCCTTTTTTGTCTTTTTGTGGGAAATGTTGTATCTGGTATGGAACCTTCCATTTTAGGGGGAATTTTGAATTTCTAATTTTAAGTTTTTAATAAAACTTGTCTTTTAATTAGAAAATATTTTGTATAATTAATTTTGTGAAATTCTTTTGTAAAAATGTGATGGATAAGAGAATAATATTTTCTTGATCACTAATCATGCTTAATGATTTGTTTGTTCATACCTTAAGTGATTACTAATCTTAGAAATAGAATTTTAGGATTAATAATTTGTAAACATTTAATTTTATCGTGAATGTTTTTACATTTTGTTATTATCAAAACATTGAGAAGTCAAAAAATATAAATAACATTTTTAGACATTATTTGTATTAACAATCTCCCTCTTTTTGATGATGACAAAATATAAACTCATTTTTTATAAAATTAATAGTTGCAAATTATTAATGAGTTTTGTTCAATTTCTCCCCCTTTTTGTCGAATCCAAAAAGGATGATCGTCGAGTAGTTGTAGGAAGAAATAAATCAACGATATCAAGACTCCCCCTTGATGTATGCTCCCCTTCGTTTGGGGCACCAAGGGATCGATCTTACAAAAATTGTTTGCTACAAAACAAAGTTAGAGGTACAAGTGCAAGACAAATATCTTTTAAACATAACATTGGATTCAAGTCACCCAAAAGAGAGTTTCATTCAACAATCAAGAAACTCATACAATAGTAAATGCAAGTAATACATTCATACGACATAAAATAAAGACATAATAAGGCATAGATCTACACTAGTGGATTCTTAAAGTGTAGAAGATGCCATAATCAAAAGATGGGTTGTTTATTATTGGGTGAAATTGAGCTTTCGAGAGTGCTCAATATGGTGAAGATGGTTGTTATTGAGATGGAAATTGAGTGTAAGGACCAATGATGAGAGATTTGATACGATTAAGGTCATCTTTCAATGTATCAAATAGATTTTGGGTTTCCAAGCAACACAATCAACAATTCCGAATGAAAGTTCACTTAGATCTAAAGAAGTGGAGGTATAAATGGTGAGAGGTAGAGGTAAGATTTGTGGCTTCAATTGATTGTTGGAGGTTAATGTCAAGCAGATTTAATAGTGTGTGAATTTCATTTATGTTTATGGAGTTTAATTTTTGGTGGAGGTGAAGAAGGATGAGATGAGTAGTTATTTGATGATGGGAGAGTAGAAGTAGTCCTATTTGGTGAGGAAAAGGTGTGAGGGAAAGACTATGAACTTTGTCTCAAGGTTGAGAATGGCCCTTTTTTATTTTCGTAGTAACTCACGAGGAGATTTTGCTAGAGGATGACATTGAGATCTTGAGGAGAAGTGAAAGATTTAGAAGAGAAGATGTGATTGAGATGGAGAAATAAATTTGTCATCATATACTAAGAGATTTTTTTTAGGAAAGGCATGGTATTGGAAAATGAAGATTCTAAGAAGTGTTTTGTTTAGAAAGGAAAGAATGGCTGGACCTAAAGGGAATAGGGTCAAAGTTGTAGAAAAAGAGGAGACGGGAAAATTTCATGGTTCCCCTAATGGCGGTCCTATAATGGCGGTCCCATAAATATTAGGCGATCCCATATATATTAGGGGGCCGCCCTCCATTTTGGGGGCCGTTCTCTGGAGGATTATGAAAATTTCCAAATGTTAATCGTTTTTCAAAATAACCTAAGAAGGTTGGAAGGGTGATTGTGGCATTTGCATTTCTTCAAGAATCACATAATCTAACCAAAAGAAAATAAACAACATGCAATAGAGTCAAGCAGAAGCATATAAGTGACTAAAGGTTCATGAAACATCATATAGCAAGCATGATAAATGACTAAGACAAGTTAAATACATACTAGAATAACTGAGACAGAGTTTATTACATAGCAATAATAATAGTATGTCTAGAAATAATATAAATATCTCAAACATTATTCAAATCATTACTTGAAACATCTTCAGAGGATATGGAGATAATTGCTTGAAGATGAGTGGGATGAACCTAAGGTTTCATAGATGGCCAATATGATATATATTTTTATTTTTGTAGATGAGGATTAATTTTGATGAGGTGATCATATAGAAGATTTAGAATTATTCCATATGGAATTAGAGAGTTTGGTTGATTTTTAATCTTTTCAACTCGTTTGGTTAGAAAATAGGCAAAGTTGAAAAGAGTACTTTGAATGTAATACATCATGTGACATGATGATGCAAGAAGAAAATTTGAGTTATTTTGAGTGCCAAAGGCATTATCTTGAATGATTTCATTCCAAGATCTCATGTCATGATGAAGTTCTTCTTTGAGAATTTTGTTTGGAAATATGGTTTGTCTAGTTGTTGTGTGGTTGGTAGTCAAATATATATACGTAAAGAGTTATTAATCTTGTAAGAATTCCTTCCAAAATACTTCTCAACCAGAGTCGAGAAAGAACATTCTCCTTCACATGGAATGGAAAGAATTGAGGCAAATGACTCTAGTGAAAATTTGAATGTTCTTTTTAATGCCCAACATTTCAAAAAGATATTTTGATCATTATCTCCTTTTTTTTTTTTTTTTTTTTTTCTTTCTTTTTGTTTTTTCTCCACCTATTTTTTTTTTTTTTTTTTTTTTTTTTTTTTTTTTTTTTTTTTTTTTTTTTTTTTTTTTCTTTTTTCTTTTTTTTTTTTATTCTTTTTCTTTTTTTTTTCTTTTTTTTTTTTTTTTTTTTTTTTTTTTTTTTTTTTTTCCTTTTTTTTTTTTTTTTTTTTTTTTTTTTTTTTATTTTTTTTTTTTTTTTTTTTCTTTTTTTTTTTTCTTTTTTTTTTTTTTTTATAGTAATTTCTATTGAAGAATAAAATTCAAGCAGAAATCTTGGGCAAATACCTTTGTGGAGTTCATATATACTTTGTAGTTTGATAATTTGAAACATGATTTGAATATTTTCATATTTAGTAGATTAAGAAGATATTGGACGACCTTCATGAATTGATCTACACTCAAGGTTTTGAATAAAGGGTTTTAATTTATTAGGAAGATAATTTTCATCTGAGATTGTTAGAATGTATGATTTGGTGTACCGTAGTTCTTCTTCCAAAGTCATTTCACCTAATTAAAAGAGTGCCAGTTTTAGTAAGGTTTTCTTACTGAAATAGGTATCTAGTGTGCGCCTAAGTATGACAAATGTGGAGTAACGATTAACTCGACCTAAAGTATAAAATCCTAAGAGTTAATCCAAACGCTCCTTAGTTTGATTTTGCTCATCCAAACATGTCGAAAAATACATATGAACTATGTATCTCGACCTTTGTTCATGAGATCATTATGTATGAGTTTAAAAACGTTTTTAGTTGTATTAACAATGCATAACAACAATTTTATTATGTTCCTAACATGAGTGATTTGAAAATAAAAATAGGGTTTTGGTTCGAAATCAATTTTTTGACAAACTCACTAGTGTATGCAATATATGTCTACTGAGATGCATTTTAGTTTATTACATTGTAACCTAGTAGTCCTAATGTACAAATTGAAAGATAAAAACATGGAAATTCACATTTTAATTTTTGTGTTCATCATGAACCCTAGACTCAAATTGAAAGAAATTAGATGAAATTACTTGCAATGATGATCTTTGTGATGTTATGGATGATTATAGGTGTTGATTAGATCTTCAATTTAAGTTTTAATGGTTGATTTTGAGTTTTTGGGGTTGTTTTGTTAATTTTCATCGCTGCAGTAGGGAGGAGGTGTGTTTGGTTTTGTGTTATTTTAACTAAGTGTGAAATATGGTGTCTGCTGTTGGCGGTCCCATATTGTCAGGCGGTCCCAAATATATTAGGGGCCCGCCGAAGATATAGGGGCCGCCCTCAGCAAGGGATTTTAGACTTAGTTTTGACGAAATTTTTTACAAAGAAGAGTGACGTTTTAATTTGCATTTCGCGAATTAAAAATGCTTAATGTACTTCGGATGAAGTATTTAAGTTGTCACGACACGGAATAGAACACGGACTAGAATTAAGATAGAAGAAGGAGAATCAGACTAATATGATTTATGAAATGTGTTCCATCATTCCTAAACCAAGACGTAGATAGTTAAACGATTTACGTTTAAGGGGTTTCGTAAGAATGTCGGCAATATTATAGACGGATGACACTTTTTCGATTGAGATATGTCCTTTCTAGACATTATCACAAAGAAAGTGAAGACGTATTTCGATGTGTTTAGTATGAGAATGTTGCACTGGGTTATTGCTAAGGTCAATCGCGCCTTTTTTGTCGCACATGATCAGAACGTCGTCGAGTCGTATGTCATAGTCGATGAGAGCTTGTTTCATCCATAGTGCTTGTTGACATGCCTTTCCGGCGCTTACGTATTCGGCTTCGGTAGTAGATATAGCAAGAGCGGTTTGTTTCTTCGAGAACCAAGATGTCAAACAACATCCCACGAACGTACAAATACCGCTAGTGCTCTTTCGATCCACATAATCTCCCGCATGATCAGAGTTGGCATATACTACTGTTTCTATGCCGGTTCCCTTAGGATACCATAATCCTAAGTGCGTAGTGACTTTAATGTATCAAAAGTTACGCTTAACCGCTTCAAGGTGAGAGGTTTGGGAGCCTTTTGGAAGCGGGCACAAAGGTAGACACTAAACATGATATCGAGCCTACTTGCCGTTAGGTATAATAAACTACCTATCATGCCTCGATACTTGGTACTATCTACCGACTCACACTCTTCCGATTGAGATATGTCCTTTCTGGACATTATCACAAAGAAAGTGGTGACGTATTTCAATGTGTTTGGTACGAAATTTGCACTGGGTTTTTGCTAAGGTCAATCGCGCCTTTGGTTTGTCACGCACATAGGAACATCGTCGAGTCATACATCGTAGTCGATGAGAGCTTGTATCATGCTGATAGTGCCTTTATGACAGCCTTTTTGTACTGTACTTATTCAGCTTCGTAGTGGATAAGCATGAGCGTTTGTTTCTTTGAGAACCAAGATGTCAAACAACATCCCACGAACGTACAAATACCGCTAGTGCTCCCACTTTCCGGTCCACATTAATCTCCACATGATCCAGAGTCCGGGCTTATACACGGTTTTCTATCCGTCCTTTAGGATACCATAATCCTAAAGTGCATAGTGCCTTTAATGTATCGGAAGATACGCTTAACCACTTCAAGGTGAGAGTTTGGGAGCCTCTTGGAAGCGAGCACAAAGGCAAGGACACTAAACAAGATATCTGGCCCTTACTTGCCGTTATTGTAGTAATATACTACCTATCATAGCCTCGATACTTGGTACTATCTACCGACCACACACTTCCAACTTTTGTGAGTTAGTATCGAAGACATGGGGGTTTTCATTGTTTTAGAATCTCTAGAACCAAATTTCTTAAGCAATTTCTTCTTTTAATATACTTAGATTGATTAAATAAATATCATCTTCCATTTGTTTATTTGTAATTCCAAGGAAGAAGTTAAGTTCACACCCATCATGCCTCATCTCGAACTATCGTCATGCATGATTTTGGCAAATTCATCACACATGTCTTGACAAGCGAACCGAATAGTAAAATGTCAACATCGACCTATATTTTAATAATGATGAAATTTGAACTTTTTCTTTCTTAGTAAAAAGATGTTATCTACCATACCTATTTTTATATTCATGTTTAACAAAGGAATGCTTTTAATTATCATACCAAGCTTGGGTGCTTGATTTAAGACCCATATAAAGGCTTTCTTTATTTATAAACATGATTCGGTTTTCGAAATCAATGAAACCCCGTAAGGTTGTGGCGCACTTAAACCTCCAATTGATAAAACGTTCACGTATTTTATTTCTTAGATCCAATGGAAAATTAAAAATCTAAGTCGCCAGCATAGGCTAATAATATCCTAATAGATTCCAGTCTAGCACAACGGGACATAAGTTCATCAAATCCTTCCGCTGCCCCTCTGTTTGGTTGTAGCCATGAGCAACCTAACCTACCCTTATTCGAGATAACTATACCATTCACGAGTCAACATATTTCATAAATACCGCACTTAGTTCCCTATTATTTCATATTCCTAGGTTGAGGAACTAACTCCCAAATGTCATTAGCAACGAATTGATTTAATTCCTCTTACATGGCGATAATCCAACTTTCATCTCCTAACGCTTCATTCACATTCTTAGGTTCTATAGTATATAAAACAAAAGAAGTTACTTTGGTTTTGGGCTTGTGACCTAAGGGTTCTTTGGTTAAGGTTTCCTATAACATTTTTTGATGGATGGTTCCTAGATTCCTTAATATTAACGATTTCGTCAATCTCTAAAGTTTCATCCACAATATCTCTTTCTAGGTTTTTCTTTTCGGTGATCTTAATTGATTCTTCTTCATCTAAGTCATCATCCACCAACGGTGACATCTTAGAGGGTGGAGGAGTTTCATCAAATGTCACGTTAAGTGATTCTTCGACTTTCCTAATGTGTTTGTTTAGGATGATGTAAGCTTTGCTATTTTGAGAATAACCTAGAAAGACACCTTGGTATGACTTTGGGTCAAACTTGGTAAGGTAGTCTTTTGTGTTCAAAATGAAGCACTTGCTTCCAAACACTCTAAAATAATCTAACATAGGTTTTCTACCTCTTAAGAGTTCATAAGGTGTTTTTCTTAGAATGGATCTAATGAGAATTCGGTTGAGAATGTATGTTAAAGTATCTACGGTGTTACACCAAAACTTTTGTGGTAACGCTTGCTCGTTCAACATGGTTCTACTTATTTCCTGAAGTGTCCTATTTTTACTTTCAACCACGCCATTTGATTGAGGAGTACGTGGAGCTGAGAAGTTATGAGTAATACCATTGGCATTACAAAACTCTCTTAAATTGCAACTCATTATCAAATTCCCTATCGTGGTCGGTTCTTATTGACACTATTGTAAATCCTAATTGGTTTTGAAGTTTCTTACTAAATATTTTGAATTGATCAAAAGCTTCAGTTTTGTCCTTAAGGAATCTAGTTCAAGTGTACCTAGAGTAG
>BQNB010206955.1:0-10512 GCA_026074375.1 Tanacetum coccineum | reverse complement strand
CTTAAGTCTAAATTCCAAATTAAAGACTTAGGAAATTTGAAATATTTTCTTGGCATTGAAGTCATTGATAATGATGATGGTGTGTGTTTAAGTCAAAGGAAGTATTGTCTTGAAGTGCTTCATGAATATGGTCTGTTAGCTGGCAGACCTGTTGAAACCCCTCTGGCTGAAAACACCACCTTGAACCATGTTGAGTCTGAGGATGATAAATTGCTCAGTGATATAGGGAATTACCAGAAACTTGTAGGGAAATTGATTTACCTTACCAATACTAGACCTGACATATCTTATGCTGTTCACTGCCTTAGTCAATTCATGCACGCCCCCTTGTCTTCTCATTTAGAAGCTGCCTTTAGAGTTCTTAGATATCTCAAGAACTCCCCAGGCAGTGGAATTCAAATTAATAAGGTTGGTAACCTTAAGTTAAGGGCTTATGCTGACTCTGACTGGGCTAGATGTCCAGCCACTAGAAAGTCTGTGTCTGGTTATTGTGTGTTTCTAGGCAGTTCCTTGATTACCTGGAAAAGTAAGAAACAATCTACTTTGTCCAGGTCTTCTGCTGAAGCAGAATATAGAAGCATGGCTTCTGCTACTTGTGAAGTGATTTGGTTGTCAAACCTGTTGGGTGACATGGGTGTTAAAAATGATAACAGCTTTGCTTTGCAGATTGCTACTAATCCTGTGTTTCATGAAAAGAGTAAACACTTTGAGATTGATGTGCATCTTGTAAGAGAGAAAGTTGCCAGTGGTGTGATTGTTACTGAGAAGATTCATACTTCTCAGCAAATAGCTGATGTGCTGACTAAAGCACTTGGCTCCAAACAACATGATGAGTTGTGTACCAAAATTGGTATTCTGGATATGTTTAAAGTGCCTCAAGTGGATAAAACTTGAGGGAGGGTGTTGGAAAGTCAAGTTTTATCTTGACAGTTTAGGGACTGACTGTGTTAATTCCCAATTCTCTTTTTCTCTAACATTATGTTTCTGTCTCTGTTTGTTAGTCTTGTGTATTTGCAGGGTCCAAAGCTGCCAAGTTGGTATTCTTCCTCTGGCTATAAAAGGATAGAGTGCAGCTAGGGTTGATGGATCGATCTTTTCTGTGTGTTTATAACACACACTCTCTCTCAAGATCGATCATCTCTTATTTTTCAGTTATCTTATTTGTAATTGTATTATCTTGTTGATCAAGTGTTTGTGATCAACAAGTATTTCTTGTATCTTATCTTGTAACGGATTGGTGCTTGTAACGTGAATCAAGGGGAGGTTGGCTGGATTCACTCTTATAAATACATGTTTTTACAGGTTGTTTTACGAAAATCATGGTGTTCATGAATTCATGGGATTCGTAAGCCATAAGTTTATATGCATGTTGTGCTTTTTAAAAAAAAAAAAAAGTTTATATGCATGTTGTATTTATTATAACACGTTCACAATAAGACCATGATTGAATAGGCTTCAAGTCGTCCCTTTTCTCCTTATTAAAGTCTAAAAGATCTTGAATAGTTTGACTTTTTGTACTCGTATGGTTACAATATACTTGTTTGGTTAAGAGAGAGTCCAACGAGTTATGAACAATATTGTTATAACACCAAAATCTACAAATAAGGTTTTCATAAGAATTAGCTTTGCAATTCAAAAAAGCTAGCGGCAGCTTGTTGCTCATTTCCTTCCACCGTTATCTAAATTTTATTTTCGATATATATGAATTTATAGTGTACTATACTTGTATGGTCATAAAGATACTTGGAATTAGTCTAATGCTTTGTTATCAAACTTTGCTTTATGTAGGATGGAAGATCAAACTTTTCTTTCTATTAATTAAGAGTATATTGTAGCCAGCATACTCCATGTGAATTATGAAAGTTGACTACATATACAGTAATATTCAAAAACCTTGTTCTTCGATTAACGAACATCGACTCGTCATGGTATTTTGTTTAGAAATGTAGATGTAGGTCATGTGAATAAATGATTTCGTGCAAGGTTTTTGACAAAGAAAAACTCGTACGTACATTGTCTCGGTTGCTCAAAGTTGAAATGACACCATTTGCTTGATTAAACATTTATGAAAATGCCGTTAGGGTCCCAACTATTCTTCTACCGACCAATATGATCGTATCATTAGTAACTTAAAGGATATGAGCACATGGTTTTGGGTATTTTCAACAAGTTGAACACCTAAAGTTTCATAAGGAAACGAACCAACTGGGCTAGCTCAGTCGGCCACCAAGATTCTTTAGGGGCTTGGGGAGGAGATGTTTGGCTAGGGGAGGTCTCAAGTTCGAGTCCCACCCGAGACTTTTACCCCTTCAGGAAGAAGTACAAGCGGGTTCAGGGTACAACATACTGCCCAATTGGATGTCACTACTGGACCTGAACCACTAACAACTAACAAACCGTTTAAAAAAAAGGACACGACTTTTTTCTCTTTATATCCAAACAAAACTTATCCAAGGGATAGTGAAGGTCGCCAACAAGTCGAGGACCATTTGTTTCATAAATCACTTCCAAGATTGAAAAATATATATATGTGTGAATTAATTATAAGTGATGAAAATAAGAAAAAAATAAAGTAAAACATAATTGGTCAATTATATTTGCCACATCATTATGTGAGAGTTTGTTTGTAAAACTTATGTAGATGTACTAGTAGGGGTGTTCGCGGGGCGGTTTGGTTCGGTTAGTTGGCAGATTTAACCTATCTTTCGCGGGGCGGGTAATTAATTTTACTATCCAAAATCGAACCGTACTAGGCGGGTAACCGGACATGCGGGTACCCGAAGTGACCGGTTACTCGCGGTTCGGGTCACGGTTAACCGTTTTTGAGGTTTAATCGAGTTTAACCGTATAAATAATAACATGGTCTAGAACATAAAATGTCTTTCAAGTAAAATTAAATGACATTGAATTTAAAATTCATATAAAACTTATTTCGTTACAATAATTGCATTCAAATATTCATAAATAACATATTAACAAAAAAATTTACTCGACGTTTATAGATTACGATCACATTAATTAATTTTCACACAGATTTTAGAAATGTTTACATTAGAAGCTAAAAAGTCTTTATACAATAAAAATATTGCAATAGCCGGTTAATACTTGTAAAATTATTTGAATATTAGTTAAAAAAACAATCATGTATAATATGCACGGTTCGGTTCGCTAAACCGCGGATATCTAAAAGTAAAAACCGAAACCGAAACCGAACGATGATAAGCGGGTTTTTTTGTTTTCGTTTTCGATTTCGGTTTCTTCGGTTTCAGGTTTTTTTCGATTTCGGATTGAACGGTTCGACTCAATTCGTCGGTTTCTCGGTTTTTTTTAACACCCCTAAGATGTAGCATTTCTCTAAAAGTAAAATGGTACTAGATGACAAATGGACCAAAATGGAAGTTAGTTTCTCGAATTAAAAACTTATATTTAGGGAGATTATTTGTATGTATCCATTGATCCTGACTGATTACATTTGTTAGCAAACAAACTAGCAACAATAATAACCACTACAATCATTGCCTTTTCTAATTACATAAAAAAATATTATTAAATCTAACCCTTTTTAAAAACCATGGGCAAAAGGTTAATTTTTTTTAATTTAATAACACCTCTTTATAAAAATATGTGTCATAAAAGGGAAAAAAAATTATCCTTACACTTTTTTTACATTATATCTAGAGTTTTACCAACTTCATTTTTACCTGCACTTTTTCAAGTGTAGGAAAAAACACCAAAAAATCAAGTGACATTTTTTTTTCTAATTTTTGTCAACATTTTTGTATTTTTCGCAACATTTTTTTCTTTTAAACACATTTTTTTTGTATCACTAAACGACAATTTTTGTTGTGGTGTAGTATGATGATGATTGTTATATGCCTAGTCGAAGGTTAAACATATTTTCTTACAAGAAATGATATACACTTAAAAAATATAATATTTACTTGCCGTCTAAACGTGTATTAGAGAAAATATTAAAAAAGGAAACAAAAGGTCTTCATATTCTAATGTCAACTATGCGATATGCAAAGATTATCTATAAATGAAGTTAGAAGTGTAAAGCAAAGTATTAGCAAGAAAAAAAATGGTTCAAAAATATACAAAACCTGGTAAAGGAGGAAGGCTAGTTCTATTCGCAACTCAAACACTTTGTGCTTTCTTTCTATTCCATTTGCTTTATACCGAACTCGCCTTAAATGGTACACGGTCTCAACGTATAAAATGTAAGTTTTCTTGTGATTATCGTCAGATTATTTTGATTTGGTGATGGTAATGATTCATAATTGGATATTGTAGTTACCGGGAGGCAAATTATATCGGATTGGACGCGTGATGTGAATACTACTAACAAGGATGGGATTAATGGTGCCGTGGTTAAGAAGAACGCGAGTACCAAATTTAGCATGGATGCGATTAGGGCTACAGTTAAGAAGGATGATCATAATCAATCTTTGCAATATCTTATGACTAGATTAGTAAAAGGTATGTCTTTCTTTCTCACTCACAAATAAGGCAACTTAATGACCTGCATGTTATTTCAAGGTTTTGTTTTGCATGCTTAGCTGCAAACTCAATCAGCAATGGTAGAATATACAATTTTCAAAGTTGACATATAAGCTTGATAAGTTTTTTTTATTTTTTTTTTGGAACGGCATTTGTGGCTACATGGCCCCTAGCCCAGAAGGCGTAGCGAGCCCACACAACCAGGTTGGGTCCAGCCCAGAAGGCAATGACACCCTTCCCTTTACACACGCGGGAGGAAACCCCTATCGCCCTAGACAAGACTCGAACATGAGACCTTGCCTAGGAGGGTAAAACCTCCATACCATTGGACCAAATGCCCGTTGGTACCTTGATAAGTTACTTATAACCCGAGTTAAGCTATGTGACATTTGGGTGTATAGCGATCCTAACTGCTTTTTCTGAATAGAGTTTTCGATAACCCGAACAGCTTTTTTTGTAATAGTAACCTGGTTTTCTCCCTTACAATTCCAGTCACAAGATCATATGATGATGATTAAGAACTTTCACTTTGTTTGATATTTTTTCATGCACACAATATATGATTCCCAAAATAAGAAAATACTTACCAATACTTGTTTACACTTAAGAATGGCATGCAAATATTGACCTTAATTAGATGGACCTTGAAATATTAAAAATCTGCACAAATTATGGATATATATGCTTTCTATACTTATCAGACTTTTTTCACAAACTTTTTTTAGCAGACTCAAAATCTGCATTCTGCTGCCTTGATTATTATTTTTGATATGGTACATTAGTACATAATGCATACACTTAAGTATTCAAAATTTTCTTTGGTTGGACCATCATTTGGTCGACGAAGACAAAATGGCCGTCGCACTTAATTAGGTATCTTAAGTGGAGATGGTATGTTAAAAGGTCGTTGTCTAAGCTAAGACACATCAATTTAACGTAATCGACATAAAGTCTCTCACTTTCGACCCATATGCATTAGCACATAGTTGGACTGTCACCAACGTAACAACAATCTAATTATTCGTTAAACATATTGCCTCGCTTATTGTAAACTCAGCTCGAGATGAAGAGACAATTGAAACTTGATTTTGGCTTGTGTAGCAGACTTCTCTTTTTTAGCACAAACTTTTAGCAGACTCAAAATATGCATTCTGCTGACTTAAATTTTATTTTCTTAATAAAATATCACGTAAAGTTATACTTTCAGAAAGAATTAAGAGTGATACATAAATGCATACACTTGCTTATTCTGTATTTTCTTGGGTTGGACCATCATTTGCTCGACTAAGACAAATTGCCATCTCTTAAGCATCTTAAGTGGAGATGGTATGTTCAAAAATCATTGTCTATGCTATGATACATCAATTTAACGTAAATCACATAAAGTCTCTCACTTTCGACCCATATGCATTAGCATATAGCTAGTTGGACTGTCATCAACGTAACAAAATATTGCCTCGATCGCTTATTGTAAACTCAGGTCGAGCATATTTGATACTGTCTTGTAAACTCACCTTCACTCCATATCTAACCATATAAGCACATGAATAATCTAATTGAGCTTTTATTAAAAAATTTAATACCATCATATGTCCATGTGCTTTACATATGGAGTGATGGTGAGAAAATTAAAGGAATTGAAATAGTCTTTAAAAACACAAAAAGCCAACTCTTAAGACAAGTTTAAATGTCAACTCTCTTATATTATTTCAGTATTGTACTCATGGGCCATGTTCTTGATTGACTCATTTCAACTTTAATATTCATTTCAGAATGTTTTAACAATAATTTGCGTTTAAAATATATAACAGGTCATCATTCTTCAAGTAACGTATCAATGTAAATTGATTGAATTAATGATAAGTTTAATACTCAAGAGTATTACTCCCTCCGTCCCATAATAAGTGTCCACTTGGACTTTTTTTAGTCTTTTTTTATCTAACTTTGACCATAAATATTTTTATTTGTGTTATATAATATTTGATGAAAATTATACCATTGAAAATTCATTTAAAAACCGAATCTATTCATTTAACTTTTATTAAGTATTATATAACACAAATACAAATATTTATGGTCAAAATTCAATAACAAAGACTTTGAAAATTTCAAGTGGACATTTATTATGAGACGGAGGTAGTATATTACCTTTGAAGGTACCATGGATCAAGTTCATTTTTTCCATTTTTCTGCGTAAATTTGATCGAAATTGATATAAACAAAACTAAACACGTATTTAGGTTACAATTGACTTGCATTATTTGGTTGTTCAATAACTTGATTGAATGTACAATTTTCTTTGTTTTGAAATAGGTGAAGATCGACTTAAGCTTGATTCAACTGGTTTTGCTTGTGACAACACCTCATGGTCGATAATGTGTGTAACAAACAAACCAGTAAAAATCGACATGACCAAAATGCAAGTCCACCTTCAAGCTTCTCATCCAACTAATCTTACAACTGTCATTAGGCCTTACTCAATGCAAGAAAGTCCTTACGTTATGAACTACATAACTCCGGTTACAATCACAACCAAACAAACACAAGTTGCGTGTGATCACAACCACGAACACCCTGCCGTGATCTTCTCAACCGGTGGATACACAGGAAACCTATTCCATGAATTTAATGAAAACATTATCCCTTTATTTATTACTACTCGCCTTTTTAAATCTCGCGTACACTTCATAGTAGTTGATCACAAACCTTCTTTTCTTAAAAAGTACAGACGCGTGTTTTCACGTCTATCAGTTCATGAAATCATTAATCCCGTGACTGATTCTTCAGTGCATTGCTTTCCTGGAGCAATCACCGGATTAAAATTCCATAAATTCCTAGGTATAAACACATCCGAAAATCCTCAAAATTACTATTCAATGCCAGATTTTCGAAATTTTATCAGACAAACATATAAATTAAAAACACGAACGGTCTTGGATACTCGAAATCCCCCTGTACTACTTTTGATCTCCCGTCAAAGAACCAGAAAATTCCTTAATCAACCAGAACTGGTGAAAATGATGGAAGAACTAGGGTTTCGAGTGATCATTGCAAGCTTGGATCAAGAAATGTCAAACATTGAGAAATTTTCGCGTGTGATCAACTCTTGTAGTGTTATGATGGGAGCACATGGGGCCGGGTTAGCTAATGAAATGTTTTTACCTGATGGGGCTGTTATGATACAAGTGAGACCATTAGGGTTTCAATATGGTGTTGATGCTTTTTACAGTGAACCGGGTCCAGGTATGGGTTTGAAGTATTTGGAGTACAGGATTGAACCAGGGGAGAGTTCGTTAGCTGATAAATACGGTCTTGATCATCCGATTGTTGCGGATACAGCTTCTGTCGCGGCAAAAGGAGGGTATGCTGCTGCACGGGATATTTATTTGAATAAACAAGATTTGAGATTGAATTTAAATAGATTTAGAGCGACACTTGTCGAAGCATTAGGGATTATAGGAAGTTATAGAGATGTTGCAAACGCGTGATTATGTTTTTTCAAGGGTTCGCTCTCGTTAATTGTATAAATATCATCATTCGGACGAAATATAGGTTTGTTAAAAATTAGATTTCCTTGTTTTGAAGGTTACAAAGTCAAGTCAAGAAGAAATACATGCATGATTTTGTTGTACATGTCTCATCTATCTAGCAATGTATGAATGTATAATGTATTATTAGTTGCAATATTATCTTCCCATGTTCTAGCTTAACAGGAACATGTACCTTAAAATTTTCTCCTCCAAAACGAAAGTATGCACCACACAACATTTTATCCACTACTAGCTAGGAAGAGTAATTAACATCGGAAAAAAACTCAACGGTATCCAATCGTGTCTTTCACAAGGTAATGAGGAGATGCAATATAGACAACCTTACCTCTACCCAAAGGCAGAGAGGCTCATTCCAGAAGACATCCGGCCTTACAGGGAGTGAGGGTCGAACCCTTCCCGAGAAAGGAGGTTTATCAACTGATCCAACCATGCTCAGGTCTACCAACGAATATTAATCTGTTGCTAAATTTATGTATAATCAAGGAAAATAGCAACAAAATATTACCCACTTATCTTTTAGCATCTTTTCTGTTGTAATGATGTTGAATTCCAAAATTTATATACGTTAACAATAATTGATTAATCTGTTGCCAATGTTGCAACGGATAAGAAAATTACCATTGAAACTGTGTTAAAACCAGTGGTTTAAAACCCGGGTTGATCCGGTCGGTTGAACCGTGAACCGGTTGGGTGACCGGAAGTTGGTTTTTGCCGAAAAACCTGGGTGAACCGTGACCCGATAACTTGATCGAGTCAATTAAAAAACCGATTTTTAAAACATTGGTTAAATTTTAAAGTTAAAACTATGCTCGCACGTACGACTTTAAAAGGTCCCTCAAACGTAGATATAGTGACACTTTCTATTATGCCACCAGTACGTCTGTCCTGTAACGACACTTTAGCGTTGTATTGAATAAGACTAATAACATTTTTCTTTCTTGCCAACATATATTTAACATGTATATTTGTATGGCACAAGCAAACAATGTGACAAATGCCGGACGATTTATCATTTTGGCTCTAGCTAAGCATATTAACAAAACGTATCTCAAGTTATGATGTGACATGCAAGGACAATGATTAAATCCGGCCATTAATATATAAAAAGTATTCGGTTGCTTAATCACAATCAAAGTGAGTTTTTTAGTCATTAAGTATATGTTTAGAACACCCATTTTTAATGACTTCAAATAAATCCGAATGTAAGAATATGAATATGACAATCACAAGACTTAAGCTTTTATGGTTCAGGCTTCCCTATCAATCAATTTTTTTTCTTTAATAATAATATGATAAATATACAGTTGTTTAATTAAGCAAGAAAAAAAAATAATTGATGACATGATTAAGACAAGCAAATAAAAGATACTCCATATATTTTAATTAAAATAAAATGACGTACAACTATGAAAAGGAAATAAATTAGTGATTTAATAATATGGTTCAGAATTTATAGCAAAAAAACCCTACAAATTTGTGTCTGTCCAGTGGTACCTCGGTTATCATGTGTTCCGATCCTCTTTACCATTTCTTAGAAATAATAATTTGTCCTTTTGTCTTTCTTAAAATAGATGGAATTTGCAAGAAATTATGCAAATTTTACTTTCAAAATTAAAACATTACATTGTAAATTATACAAATTTTACTTTCAAAATTAAAACATTACATCAGTACTAGACGAATACTCGCGCAAAACAACGTTATATAACGGCAAATAATTATATTTGTGAAATCGTGATTCTGGCTTAACCGTAAAGCGTGTTCTTTTTAAAAACTAATATAGTGTGTGTTTTTGAAAAGTTGTTAAATTTAAAATTAATTAATTTTAAGATTATTAAAGGTACTTAGGGGCAGTTTAGGCAAACTATTTTAAGTTTTAAACTTTCAAGATTTAAATTAAAGGTATAAACCTTATATATATATATATATATATACACACGAATATCCGTGCATATTAATAGGATTTTATAGCGATAGATAGTTGTAATGATAAAAAAAGTTTATGAGTTATAAACAAAAAATAATAAATGTTTGAGGATTAAACACTATTCAAACTGAATAAAATTATGGTTTTCATATATAGTTTTCTTAATTTTTTCAAAAGGTGTAAACCCTTTATATATATAGTATAGATATGTAACCCTATAAAGGGCTTTTAGCGACGACAAAAGTCGTCTCTAAAAGTCTGCTTTGCCGTCACTAAAAGCCTTTGATGACAACAATTCAGCGCAAAAGCTTTCGTCTTAGTAAATCCGAAAGAAGTGTCCATTGCCAACATCGTATGGAATGTTACTCGCCTCTTCCAAGTTCTAGTCGAAACTGATTTACAAATGGATTTTTTTTAGAACGGCAATTATTATAAAACCAACTAGCAAGAAGCTAGAAAAAAATTTACAAAGAGATCAAATAGGGGTGTTGCAACCAACTATCCCAACTAAAAGTGCAATTACATCTAGAAAGG